>JAJJWW010006850.1:0-279756 GCA_023531295.1 Papaver armeniacum
CGACCCCAAAATATCCCCACTACAATCCAAAACGTAATTACACCTCAAACAACTATCTCTCAACTCCTACAACAACAAGCCCCTCCCGCATTCATCACCTCCTTTTGTTATCTTTTTCGGTCACTCGGACCACTAGAAACGATTTTGTCTACCGCCAAAAACAAGCAACAACAAATGACGTTTTAGTTTCAACCTTAAAGCTACAACAGGAGTACATATGGGCTCAAGAATCCCTACCACCGATCCTTAGGGCGACTTACCAACATCCATTCCTTCAAGAGGAAACAACAACAACAACATTAATGGTAGGATGGTCCTCCCCATCTTGGATTGGATAAAAATAAATACGGATGGCGCCGCAGAGGACACCCAGGAATTGTGGGTGGGCGGGCTTCATTTGCAGGAATTGAAGCAAAAGTCATTATAGCTCTCGCAACCACTAGGAATTACTACGGCTTAATTGGTAGTAAACCTGTCAGCGTTGCTACTAGCCACAAGAACCGCGATTGTAAATACAATGGATGAAAGTCCTTTTCGAGACAGATTCTGAAAATTTAATGCACTTTGTTACCTCACTTATAGCAGCACCGTGGTATTTACAGAGAATGATAGCAGAAATAAAGCATCATATCAATCACATACCACACACAGCCATCCAACACAACTACAAAGAGGGAAACCAAGCGGCAGACGGACTTGCCAATCACGCAGCGGATGGAAGCCTAGACAGAAATCTTGAGCCAAAATATGGGAACAAACAATCCCAAGTTTCATTAGTCAAATTGTACTCGGCGATTCTATGGGTACTAGATACCCTCGTGTAATTTCCTCCTAGTCTCTTTAATAAATACATGCTTCAAAAAAAAAAAAAAAAAAAAAAACCGTCTACGACCCCAACTCAAGCAACCATCCTCCACGTGATTGGGTCTCAGACAACATGTACCATTCAGGAGAACGTCGTAACCACTATTCCGAACAGTCATTTCCACGTCATTAATAACAGACTCTTTAACAAATCCTCCGTTCATCTTGCGCCAAAATGCGCCAAAATCCTCCGTATCTCCCCCTTTTAATGCAAACAACAAAATCTCAAAAAAGCTAACCATTTTTCGTGTACCGCCATACACCAACGTATTTTTGATTCAGCCGTTTTTAAGTATCTTCCATTTGGATTATGTCCATCTCGAAACACAGCCGTCCATCTCTAAAATTACAAAAGTACATGTTTCACATCTTACTAATATAAAGAAAATAGCTCTTTTTGGTAGGAGACCCCTAAATTACTTAATTGTCCCTATTTCTTACATATTTACATAAATACCATTATTTTAAAAATATATCAAAATTTTTAAAAACTTAATATCTTTCAAAATATACACCGGATTTTTATAAAATTTATATATTTGAAAAGCTCTTTCAATTATCTACGTAACGAGTACAAATAAGAATAGTAATTTTTTGTTTTAGGAAAAAAAATTCATAACTTTCAAATTTAGTATTGTTGGAAGAGTAAAATTCAAGCATGTGCATCGCACATGTGTCCTTACTAGTAATCAAACAATTCATTTCTTTTTTTCTTCCATCCTCTTCTCCTCTTTTTTTTCCTCATGGATCTTCTCTCGATTTATCTCTTTCTCGTGAGTTTCAGCCGATTTATTTAACTAGAATTTCATTTGGTTTCGCATCTTCCACAAATCGAGTTTCGATTGATTTCATATTCTCCCCCAAATCAATTGATGATTTTCGTATCTACCCCCACATCCAGTTTCAATTTCACTTCGTTAATTCCTCACCATTATAACCAAAAAGTTAGTGTTCAATATTGAAAAGTTAAGTATTTTACCTATTTTGCGTTTTGTTCTTTCAGTAATGTGACATGTTTTCTGATGTCGACAATGTTGTTTGATGAGAATGTCACAAAGTTTTGTGCACAAAACATGTTTGATGAAATTCCTCCAAAGTTTTCTTCTTTTCTTTCCTACCTATGTTCATGTACTTCTGTAATAGTTTTGTTAATTCATGCAACTTTATTAGAAAGTATTCACGCTTACTTATTTTCTCATTAGTTAGAAAGGCTTCATACTTAAGATGCATGATTTTTGATAGTGCAGTTTAGTAAAACAAGAGATTTTGTCAATTGTGTATACAAAATTCGCTGTGATTGGGATTGATACTTTACTTCCCAATTGTAGTGACGAACTTTAGCTTCAAAGCTTCAATTGGTGATGTTGTTGAATGATATATTAACGTCTAAATATCTTATTTTTCTAAATTTTACTTTGGTTAATTTGGGGTCTATTTCAAAAATATGAAATATGTACAAAAAGGTTGTTCTTAAGCTATGGACTATAAACTCGGTGGTGAAACAAGAAAATGGGGAGTACAAAAGGGTATGTTAATATTCTTTTCAACTGAAAATCAGAGCCAAGAAAATGTTAGCTTACATTTCTTGGTTTCTCTCTTATACATTATGGTTGTTTGCTTTTGAAACTGCAACTTTCATGAAGCCTTTCCAAATACCAATATATTTCTTTTATTGTATGATGTTAATTGGTGATATTTTCAATTGGAATAGAGTGAAGCTTTGTTATGGTGATGGTGATCTTAAATGCTTTCATATGCTTATATTGATGTCGTCACATGTAGACTATGTAATTCGTGTTAGAGATTAGCAAATCATTTGCAAGATCTTTTTTGCAAAGGATGCTTTGGATTATGTTTTATCCGTTGCAGTTGGTTTGCCATAGTTGGGCTCATTTGAAGCCTAGAAGAAGGTAGATGAACTCCGGCCTATGAATCTATGCTGCCAGATAGAGAGAAGAAGATAGGAGAGAAGAAGAGGGTCGGGTTGGTGGTACCATTAATAGGCTTGAGGATAACTTTAGAAAATGGAAATAACAAGTCCAAGAAAAAAGTTATATCTAGGGAAAGAAATGAAACTGCCCATTTTTTTTTTAAAATTGTTAATTTCTTCTAATATTGGTCTCATTTGTTGTTTGTCTTGCACTCTTACTGTTTTTGCAGACTTCATTCTACAAACTTGCTGATTCATCCACAGCTAAATCCAAATTTCATTCGTAAAGAACTTTTGTTAAGGTGTCATAGTTTGCCGATTTAATGCAACGCACGTGCACTCTACTTGTTCTTTTTTGGGCGGAACTACTTGGTCAGGCTTAGCTCTGGCTTAAGCCACCCCAAACAATTTTTTTCCATTATATTAGGCTTAACTTTTAGCCTATTTTAGCTTAAATCCAATAGAAACAATGGTCAAGCCAGGTAAATATATCCAAGCATACATAAACTTTTGAAGCATCCCTAGATTCAATTCCTAGTCCCTGCGATCACCTAAAAGGTGATCAAAAATTTTACCACATCAGTAGTTACAACAGCATCGGCTTGTTGTGAATCATTTAGCAACAAAATCTAAATAGCCTGAGATTATGCCAAGTCGCTTTGAAAAAGAAACAGGTTTGACTTTCAGCTGTAAGCGTATTTTTTTTTTTTTAGAAAAGGAGGTTTCCCTCATACCATTGATAGAAAAGTACCATAAATTTCACGCAGGGAATTACTGTGATGTTACATCTTCATTCCAAATTTGAATATTTAAGTAAATTTGCATAGTTCTTAAACTATTGTCTAGCCAATTATGAGTGATGGCATACTTGTTACAAAAACAAAATTTGACTGCCCAAATTATTTGGGTTCTCCTAATTAAGGTAAAATCTTGAGTTAAAAAGTTTATGTGAAACTTTGTGTTGTTTCCAAAGTCTTCACTAATCCGATATCTTTGTTTTCTAGACTCAAGATACATTCGAACCAAGCGGCAGAGTGGGTTCGGAGTTGCTCTGAAAGAGATTACGTGGCCACTCAATTACGTCGCCCATTGGAAAGCTGCGTCCGCTCCAGCCTTTCTCTAATTCTTCTATGGTGGTGCAATCTACATGTAAACCTCTAGCTTCTCTTATTGTTCCTGTAAAATCACACAAAGTTAAACCAATTCAGCTTTTTTTCCGTAGAGTTCATAAAAGTAAAAACAACATTTAGTTTCATTGCCATATTTGGTGTTGGTCCTTCCATTGTTTGAGAAGTAATCCAAGAGTCTCATCAATGTGAGGATTATAGTAAAGTTGTTGCATTATGTTATAACCTACTCGTTAATATTGTTATAGCTATTGATAAACTTTAAAATGTTGTTTCTTTGTGACGCACTATTTCGATTTTCCTTTTTAAACACTACATTACACCTTGCTTTCCAAATGTACCATATTATTATGCTACAGATCACATTCCAATCTATTCCATAATTTCCTCTTTCTGGGTTTTCAAAGCAATCACTTAGCCAACCATGAAAAGTAGTTGTTCCATTAAGAATAAACCGCATAGAAAAGTTAAGATGCATCCAGACTTGAGTAGCATAATTGCATTGAAGAAAAAGATGTGTTAAAGATTCTTGTCCTTCATTACAAAGTTTACAAGTAGTATCTATTTAAAGGGATTAGCCTACCGCTACTCCCATACTATTAGGAGAATAGCATGAGACGCTTTCCAAATAAACTATTTTACAGAGAAGTGGTATCCATATATCCATATCATGTTCCATGTTTTATGAGCATTACCGCTCGTGTTTATTTGGTTATATAAGGATTTCACGTAAAACATACCTTTGTGGTTTAGGGTCCAATGGGAGTATCTTCCTTATCAAAGAATAAAGAATGGGGAATTGTAATAATCTTTATTTTTCTATCGTTTCATCATCAAAACATTTAGACAGTTTAACTAAATCCCAGGTATGGTGTATGGTAATAAGATCACTGACTTTAATGAGATTATCAGTTCCTATCTGAGGTTTTTGAATAGGAGGAATCCTTTCTGGAATCCAGAAATCATCCCAAATGTTAATGTTGATACCATTTCCTAATTCCCAAAAACAATACTTTTTTATCCATTTGGATGGAGTTAGCATTCCTTTCCGGATCCAACTATCATTCCTATTAGGGACAGTATCTATGTGTAATATATCACAATCAGGGTAGTACTTGGCTTTGAGGATGGAGGCACAAAGAGAATCTGGATTTTCTTTTAACCTCCAACCCATCTTAGCTATCATAGCTAGATTAAAATTTTTTACATTCTTAATGCCCAATCCTCCTTCTTCAAGGGATTGACAAATTGAGTCCCAATTCTTCAAACAGACCCCTTTTTTACCTCTTTCATTAAGACCTTTTTCATTTTTTCCCCACCAATAATTTCTTTGGAGTTTTGTGATGTTGTTACATATTTTAACCGGAATCTTAAAACAATTCATTTGGTACACATAAAGGGAGGAAGTCACATTTTTAACCATAATTGTTTTCCCGCATTGTTTATATTAGTTCCATTCGCCTATGAATCCTATGTTTCATTTTATCCACTAAAGGTTCAAAACACTGAATTTTTGATCTATTGGTAAATAACGGTGAACCTAAATATTTATCTTGTAGTGGTATAGCTGTGACTCCTAATATTTCCTTTACTTTATGTCTAATGCTAGTTTCAGTTTTTGGACTAAAAAAAAACACCCGACTTACTTAGATTGATTAGTTGGCCAGAAGCTGATCCGAACTCTTTAAACATTTTAACAAGATTATTACATGATTTTTCATTGATCTTACAAAATAAAAGACAAATGTCGCAAACAATAAATGACTTATGGGAGGAGCTTTGTGGACAATTTTTATACCTTTCAACAAACCTGAATTTTCCGCATGAAGGATTGTGCGAGAAAGAGCTTCCATAACAAACAGGAAAAGATAAGGAGAGATTGGGTCTCCTTGTCTCAATCCTCTAGTAGGCTTAAAGAACTTAGTCGGAGACCCATTAAGTAAAATGATAAAGTAGTTGTCGAAATGCATTGGTGAACTAAGTTACACCATTTAATCGTTAAAACCCATTTTTGTCATTATTTGGATCAAGAAATCCCATTCGACTACGTCGAATGCTTTAGACATTTCGATTTTTAATCCCATAAAGCCTTTCTTAGATTTAGAATTTTTCATTTTATGAATAATTTCATGCGCCATAGTAATGTTCTCAGAGATCTGCCTTCCAGGAATGAAGGCAGATTGATAAGAGAAATTATTTTCCCTAACAAACCTTTCATTCTACTTTTGCCATCAATTTAGAAATTATTTTGTAAGAAGTATTAGCAAGAGCTATGGGTCTAAATTCAGAGGGAGTAGTAGGGTTAAGGTTCTTAGGGATTAAAGATATAAATGAGGCATTCATTTCTTTAGAGATATTACCAAGTTATAAAGAAAGTTTGAACCATGTTTATAAGGTCATGGGGAATCTACCTATGGTTTCCCGATTTTGTTGAAAAAAATTGGGAGGAAAACCATCCGGTCTGGACTTTTATCTTGCGAAACCCAAAGTTCAAGTTCCATGGAAAAGAGAGTTTTCTTTATTTCATCTTCCTTAGGAGTACCGCAAAGCATATCATTATCTTATCATGTTATACTAATAGGTATACGATTAAGCATTTCGTGGTCTAATTCAGGGTTCACAGTCGAGGCTATCGAATGAAAATGATCTGTAATGCAATCAGAAATATCCTTTCTAGTGTTAAGCCAAACATTTTGTTCATTTTTTAGAATTTCAATTCTATTTCTTCGAAACCTCTGTTTAGCTTTGTTATGAAAATATCTCGTATTTCTGTCTCCTAGAGCTAAATTTTGGTCTCTACTTTTATCCTTCCAGAATTTCTCCTTTATAGCATACCACTTGGCCAGATCTTTTCTAAGTTTAGATAAATCATTCGTTTTATTTGGGTAACTTGCCATTCTGTTAGTCCTATCAAGGTCTTTCTTAATATTATCAATGTTACTATGTATATTTCCAAAACTATTTCTATTCCATACTTTTCAAAATGTGTTTGACAAGTAGCTAGTTTTTGTTGACTTGATGGGAAGGGGATCCCCTAACATTAGTTTTCCAACTCTCTTGAATTAATGGCTTGCATTCTTCATGTTTTATCCACTCCCCAAAATACTTAAATGGGGTTGCACCATCATTCCAATGGTTATAAGTGTGTAGTCTTATTGGAACATGGTCGAGGCAAGAGGCCCTAGATGGTTTAAACTAGAATTAGGAAATTTTCTATTCCATTTAGAGTTAACTAAGGCTCGATCTAACCTTTGTTCTATGTTTTCAGTGTCAGCTCTGTGATTATTCCAAGTAAAGGTGTAGCCTGTAAATCCCAAGTCCATTAGATCACATTTATTTATTAGGTTATTAAAAACTCTTGCCTGATTCTTTTTAAAAGGAAATCTACTGTTTTTTTTCTTCTTCATGAAGAACTACATTTAGGTCCCCAATTATTATCCATGGTTTATCCATTGTGGCTGCCATATCTCTTATGATTTTCCAAGAATTCAGTTTCAATTTTCTATAGGGACTCCCATAGAAGCAGGTAAGAATCCAGCTACTATCATTTAAATGATTTGTGACAGTTGCATTAATGTGATTATGAGCATAGTCATTTATCTGAATATTAACATTGTTTTTCCAGATGAGACATAATCCTCCAGCACTTCCTCTTGGAGGTACAAGATGGTAGTTATAGACATTTACTTGCCTTAAAATGTTAAGCATTGCTATGTTCTGTTGTTTCGTCTCTGATAAAAATAGAATGTTAGGATTCTCCTTATTGAGAGTGTCTAGCAGACTATTTCTAGTTTCTAATCTTCCTAAACCCTGACAATTCCATGCTATCATATTTATAAACTGCCAAAAATAAGAGATCACAGGGTATCTAAATTCAACTAGCACAATATATGTATAAATTCCACATTGCAATCTTAACGCGTCTGCTAGATTTCTATCATGATAATAAGTAATGATAAGACAGTATTTTAGATAATCCACATTATTGCATTCAACAGTTAAAACACAATAGTTAAAATCTATATGAAGGTAGGCAGTATACTTATAGGGTTTACTGACAACATTTCTAGATTTACTACACAACAATATGGGGTTTAGGTTTACCTCTTTGTAACTTGACGATCCTTTCATTGGTCAGTGAATCGAAAAAAGTCACCAAAGATGGTTAGAATCTATCTTCTCAATACTTGATAGATTTACCTTAGTTTCGATCAGCAGACTGGTTTGTGTAGTTCCTTGATTCCCTGGTTTTCTCAGCAATTTTCTTTTTTTCCAATTGTAACAAAATTCACCTTTCCTCATGATCAGGGACTTTAGAACTGATAATGGTGAAGGTTGTATGTGAATCTTCAGAGCTAGTTGAAACTCAACAGCATACACACGAATCACAAATCCACACCAGATAAGAATCCAGAAAGGGTAAGCTTCCAGCAAAGAGCCAGTTGAGCTTCCAGAGGCAGTAGAAATCTACCAGGTCAAGCACTAAATTGGGTGTGATTTGTACCCTGTAAAGCAAAATAAACAAATAAGAAGTTTAATTACAGGGGAGAACAAAAATGAATAAATTTTTCATAGCAATGATTTTTCGGGAATGTGAAATGAGAATTATAAAAATTACAGTATCAGCTAGATTATTGCAAACAGAAAAGAACTTGGTAGAAGAAGTCCAAAACAACTAGACACCAATAATTATTAGCAGAAAACCATCAATTTCTAAGTTAATCAAAAGAGAATTCAATCCACTTCAAACTTAACCTGGTATTTCTCTACTAGAGACAATGAGTTAAATTACTAAATAAAGAGAATTAACGACAAGTGATAGGGATAATTGATCAAAATTCCACGCAGATGCAGATGAATCTCAGGGATAGAAGAAAAAAAAAAATAAATAATAATAATTAAAGCTCTGAACTTTGAAACAAAGCTAAAAAAAATTAAATCCAAACAAAGGCAATAATCAATTAACGGAAATTTGAAGAGAAAGAGATAAGGGAGAGGATCTCCTGCTGATGTAACGTTGCCGTTCCGTTTGGAAGATCAAAACTGGGTCTAAGGGTCTTCTCGGTCTTCTACTGTGTTAAATCTTGGTGTCTTCAAGTAACAAGGATTTTCTTTAGTGTCTTAGTGTTTTGGTAACTTAGAGCTCATCAGTGTCTTGGTATCTTCAGTGATTTCGGTAGCCGGAGACAATAATAGTTTCTGATTTACAAGATTTAGTAACAGATCTGAAGAGCTAGGGTCAGAGTACGTGTGCTTGGTACATTTTAATAAGATGGGTACTGATTAAATTAGAGATTTGATGAAGATTTTTGTATTCCGGTTGATGTCGTTAAATTCCGATCATCTGCACCGGCTAAATGTAGTTGTAACGGTCAAAAAACGGCTAGTTTCAGTGGTATTTCAGTATGGTTCCGGTCTCAGCCGAGCGGTTTACCACCCCAGAGGGTGGTATAGAGGGATTAGTTTAGATTTTGGAAACTGATGGAGGGAGGGGAGTCGTACAACGAGAGAGAGAGAGTGTTTTCTGGTTAACCTCCAGCTGTAAGCGTATACGTATACGTGTTTGCTCGTCTTAGCATGTACTATGAGATTCTCAAGTCTCCTCTGCTATAGACATACTTTGCTTGGTGTGCAAATTTGCATTTTTCAATGAAACACTAATTTTTGGTTTATGCTATAGAAATGTCGTAATTTGTGATATTTTTTTAAGCGTTCATTTGAGGGATAACCTACATTGCGTGTGATGTGATGCCTCTGATCTGATTTTTTCAATCTTCTCGAAAAAAAAACTATTGTAGTTGACGCTTCAAAATTAGAAAAATAACCCTACTATTGTGGTGGGATATGAATATTTAATATTGTCCCTTGTTGATATATTATTTAAGCTTAACCTTTCCCCACATCTTGGGAATATACCACATTTTGAAATTTTTATATGCTACGGATATGATCTATAGCAAATTAATTTTTTGGATTAAGAATTTCATTTGTATAATAAACAATTTCCCTGCTCTCACTTTTCTGTACTTTTTTCTTCAAAATTTTGGTTATCTTTAAATATTTAGAGTATGACACTTGGAATTTTCTTTGTAATGATGATGCCTCCGGCCTTATACAATTTTAATGTGGCGTATTGAGTGCAACCAATACTTACGTTTTATAGCCAATTGACTTGGATTTCCTTCTACATTAACCAAATCGATAGCTTATCGATTTGGTTGAAAGAGTCTCGCCAAAAATAGAGAGACCAATATTCATTTTCTTGATTAATAAAATGAAATCGATAGCTTATCGATCCCCGAAAGAGTGTTATTTGTTGACACATCTCGATCCCGAGAGTCTGCCAATATTTCATTCTTTTCATCTGCACATTGCGGAGTAGTTGGCCATGTGCATTACACGAGATATTTGACTTTGTTAAAGTTCCACAATTTACCAACTAAAAACGTACGCCGAGTATAAACAGAGCTCAGAACGCCTAACGTAATACATCTTAGGATTCTCAGTTTACGCGTACGGTTTAAAAACATAACATAATCCAATCAAAACATGTGGGTTTTTTTTCTTCCATTCCAACTCTTACCAATTACACGTATTTATATTAGGTTAAAATAAAATAAAAATAAAATAGTCCAAGAAGTAAGTTGTTGTTTCGTGTAGGGTGTGACTCCATATATTTTTCAAGGACATCATATAAAAGGGAGAGAGGGGATACAAGAGAAGGAGTAGAACTAGAAGTAGAAGAACATCATCAGCATAATTTCTTCACGTAAAAAAGCAGTTTCGTCGGTTTCACAAAACAGATTAAGAGTTACAAATATAGATAGATTTGAGATACAAAATATAGATATTGTGAGAATTACTAAAAACATACAGTAGAGAGATAGAGATTTAAAGAAACAGATAAAGGAAAAAAAAACAGAGGATAATTAATACAGTTTTATTATTGTTAGAGAGACAGAGAAAGAAAACAGAGGAAGAAGAGAGTATTTTTTTTTGATGGTGAAAGAAGTGGATAAATTGGGAATGCGACTAGGAAAATACGAGCTTGGTAAAACACTTGGTGAAGGAAATTTTGCGAAAGTTAAATACGCTCAGAATCTTGAATCTGGGCAGATTTTTGCAGTCAAGATTTTAGAGAAGAAGAAGATCATTAATCTCAAAGTTAACGATCAGGTACAGAGTTTGTTTTATTTTTCCAATATCTGGGTTTTTAATCAAAAATCATTTCTGGGTTCGTTTCAAAAAGATCAAGATTATCTCTGTTTGTTTATATTGATGGTTTTGATTTATTTTCTTTTTGTTCAGATTAAGAATGAGATTGGAACATTGAAACTCTTGAAGCATCCAAATGTTGTCAGATTACATGAAGTAAGTTTCAGATTCTTTTCTTCATCTGCAAAATCTTTGTTATCGTCCCTTGATTTTCTCGCCAACTCGCAATTTATAATTTTCCGTTTTATTTCGGGAAATTTTTGCAGCAAAATTTCCTGAATCTATAACTGAAGTTTCTAAATTTAGTCCTGAAATTATCAAACAATGGGGGCTGTATTAGATAGATTTTCCAGGCAGTGTTGTTTAATTCTGACTCTTCACGTAGAAGATGAATCATCCAAAAGTACCATTAGCATCATCCATGCTGTAAAATTAACACTATTTTAGAGTACTTTATCAGAAAATTATTTTTATTTTAAGCTTTTTCCAAGTGGCATTTTGCTGAGGTGGTGGTAGTGTTTAATGACGACTTTCGTGTACCTGGCTATGAGCTAAATTAAAAAGGATTGATAGGTTGTAACTTGCAAATGACAAATCCTAAAAACCTAACCCCCAAATTTTGAAGGCCGGACTAGAGTGTTTTTTCTTCTTCTTTTAATCGGTAAAGAATTAGGTGTTAAGCTAACGAGTTTCGAACTTAGATCACCTGCATGACTACAGGTGATATCGTGATCGATGATATCATCACCCAATAATTTTATGATTACAATAACATGATATCGGCTAGAGTCTTCATTGTGGGAGTCTAATAAGGATTTTATATAAAAGTGCTACAACCTAATTTTTAACTTGATGAACCGAGTTGAGCTGTGCCAGTTACCCGGATTCCAAGTAGATTGATTTTGCTAGGTTAAGCTTGGAATGACTTGGGTCTAAGCCTTTAAGGTACTTTAAGTTGAGCCAGCTTGCTTTGTCAGCTAGATAAGATTACAAGAACAGTCGATGTTGTTGTCCAACTAGCTTCACTCTTTAATGATGACAAGGCTTATTGCCCATAAACCACTCAAACTCAATCTCAATATTTTATTTCCAACTGAATATTTTCCTTGAAAAAAGACCAGATTCTAAAATAAAATCCTTAGACTAATATTTTTTATGAAAAAGGTAAATAAAATAAATATTTTGTCCACCTTCCGTGGAACAAGAGGCTATATTTTATACCCACTTCATACCTAATAACTGGATGAAAATTCAATTTCATATCACCCACTAGATATACTGTTTTGCTTTCTTCACCAAATTTTATATAAACCATTCAAAACGGTGAAGCAACAATCATAGATAAGGTTAGGGTTCCCTGGGGTTACAATGATTTGACACTATGAGCCATTTGGCCTCTTTACTCACACACAAGAGTCTATTTAGCACTGTTGAGAAGGTATGGCCATATTAAATGGGGTTTGTCTCTCTTTTGGACATATCCTTACAAATCAGTCACCAAAATGATTGGAGCATGGAGTTTGTATATTCAATTTTAACTCAATAATTGTAAAGTTTGTGTTTGTTATTTATTGGTCCTACTTTAAATGTCTAGTAGCGGCAGTTTTCCTCATGGATGGTTACACTTACAAGCTACAACTAACTTCATGTATGGGAGGGAGACGTTGCATATTCAATTTCCTATCTACTTGTCAGTCCCACTTAAGGTCATTCAAGTATACAACAATTTTTGGCATAGGGAGCACCTCTTGTTTTTTTTTCCCTAGTCTATTTTGGTATTATCACTGGGACTACAGTGGCCCGCTAAATGAATGATCTTTAGATTTTTGCCTCGTTTTTTTAAGTTTCTATAGTTTCACTTGAATGCCCATATCTAGATTTTGATTGTTGAGAAATCAATTTCTTGTAATGGTAATTAGTAGTAGTAATATCTATTTAACTTCTTCTAATCAATTGGTGAACTGCAGGTCTTAGCAAGTAAGACAAAGATATACATGGTTCTTGAGTATGTAGGAGGAGGTGAATTGTTTGACAGAATTGTAAGTAATTTCTGTCACCCTAGCTTTAGTGGTAAATAAATTTTACTGATTAACCCTTCGGTAAAAAATCATTTCTACCTTTCGAAGGGTTACTAATAAGCGTGTAAATATATTTTTTTCTCGTATAGGCAACAAAAGGGAGGGTTTCGGAAGCTGTTGGTCGAAAGCTCTTCCAACAGTTGATTGATGGTGTGAGTTACTGTCATAGTAAAGGTGTTTACCATAGAGATCTCAAGGTAATTTGATTTACCAAAATTCTCAATTTACCTTTTGGAGTAATATATCTTAGTCCCAGTTGAAGTAAGGATGCATGTATTCTTCTTGTTTCCTATTACAGTTGGAGAATGTTCTTGTTGATGCAAAAGGAAACGTAAAGATAACAGATTTTGGTTTAAGTGCTTTACCTAAACATTTCCGGGTACATAATAAAATCCCGCTCAACCCTTTATTATATAACACACTGGTTAACGGTTATATTTTGTTTATATTACATTTTGGACGTGTTTGACATTGTTTACTATTACCTCCATTTTCAGGAAGATGGACTATTGCATACAACCTGTGGAAGTCCCAATTATGTTGCTCCAGAGGTAACAACATGAAAACTTTGAGCTACTTGCTTCCGTCTATGCTATGCTTGATTACTTAGTTTGTTAGGGTTCTTTTCTTAATTTGTGAACATATCTTTCAGATTCTTGCTAATAGAGGATATGATGGTGCAACATCCGATGTGTGGTCATGTGGTGTCATTTTATATGTTACTCTTTGCGGGTATCTCCCTTTTGACGATCGAAATCTGGCAGTTCTATATCAGAAGGTATTGAATTATATTCTGTACAATGATAGCTCTCACTCAATATATGCTACTACCTCCGTCCCACTATTAGTTGACCTAGTAGCTCAATTTAAAAATGATTGGGCCGACCGAGCGAAGCGAGGGAGGACCTTTATATGGCCACTTTTTTGTAAAATCTAAGTGATCAATTACCACAAAAAGATTGAGAATGGTCCATACTGAAAAACCAAAAATGTCCCTCCTCTTTATTCCAATTACTATAACTCCTTATGTATCCTATCTTTTCAGGGGTATAATTGGAAATCAAACTTTAATATAACAAATCTAAAAATCCATGCCTTGGAATTTTACAAATTTTATCTCGTTGGAAAGGTTATAAAAAACTCTACGCAACGAGTACAAACAACAATCTTAAATTTAGAGTTTTTACGAAAAATTCGGAGGTATTATATCATTTTAGGCACAATTTTAGAAAATTAAATGTATATCCATTATGCAAACCACACAAAGGATACATAATACTTTATGTAGCAAAATTTTGGTTTATGCATCAACTAATTTTCCGTTGCAATTAATAAAACGATGTACTCCCTCCGTTTCAAGAAAAATGATACTTTCATTTTAGGTATAATTCTCGAAAATTGAATGCATAGCCATTATGCAAACCACCACAAAGGATGCATAACACATCATGCAACCATATTTTGGTTTATGGATCGACTAATTTTCCGTTTTAGAAAAAGTGATACTTTCACATCCCGTTTCAGGAAAAGTGATACTTTCACTCCGTTTCGGGAAAAGTGATGCTTTCGCTCCGTTTCGGGAAAAGTGATACTTTCACCCCGTTTCGGGAAAAATGATACTTTAGCTTCCTTTACTTTTTCTGAAACGGGGCGAAAGTAACACTTTTTCCGAAACGGGGCGAAAGTATCACTTTTTCCGAAACGGGGAGAAAGTATCACTTTATCTGAAACGGGGCGAAAATATCACTTTTTCTGAAACGGAGTGAAAGTATCACCTTTTCTTAAACGGGACGAAAGTAGTCGCCGACAAACCCCATCTTCAGATTCTTTTTCGGTCGGCCCTCCCATCGTGGCAACGGTCGTACTAGTTTATTTCTCAAACTATACCACGAATATTTGTAAATTTTATATCATTGGAAAGAATTTTAAAACACCTACGTAACGAGTATAAACATCAATATCAAATTATATAAAATCAACTATTAATTAGACAAAATTAAAAAACAACTAGGTCATCTAATAGTGGGACGGAGGGAGTATTATCTAATGAAATCAGCTAACATCCATATGTATCCTGTTAATGTTTCAGATATTCAAAGGGGAAACTCAAATGCCCAAATGGCTTTCAGATGGAGCAAAAAGCTTACTAAGAAGAATTCTAGATCCTAATCCAATTACCCGAATAACAATTGCTGAGATCAAAGAACATGAATGGTTTATACAAGACCACATTCCTGCTATTCCCTTGGATGAAGAAGAAAATATTAACATCGATGCTGAGGCCTTCTCAATAAAAGAAGCGGTACGGATTTCTCTATCATATAATAGTCTAGTATCTTTTCTCGAGTGCATTTTTTGTTGGCTTCTTTTCTTAATTTAGTTATAATGTCAAACTGATTGGTTTCCCTTCCAATTGAAGCAAATGGACAAGGATAAACAGTCAGGTTCACCAACCCAAATGAATGCCTTTCAGTTAATCGGAATGTCTTCATGCTTGGATCTTTCGGGCTTTTTTGAGAAAGAGGTATGACATCCGACTTTTCATGCCTCTCTTATGGACTATGCATGAGCATGTCCAAGTGGCACTAAGAAGCAAAATTGACATGGCATTTTCATATGATTTACAGGATGCTTCGGAGAGGAAGATTAGGTTCACTTCCAATTATGGCTCCAAAGATCTACTAGAAAAAATCGAGGATATTGTAACGAAAATGGGATTTCAAGTACAAAAAAGAAATGGAAAGGTAACTTCATCATAACTTACATGTTTTCAACATTACAAAATATTTCAATGGACAATGAAATAATTTGCTATTGAATATCCTTATGCAGTTAAAAGTGTCGCAAGAACATAAAGGCCAGAAGAACCATACTAGCCTTTCCGTGGCAACAGAGGTACGTAGATTATCTGTCATCTGAATTTTTTTTACAAGAAAGATATTTTGAGATTCTAATTTTGTAATAACTTTGTCTTTACAGATGTTTGAGATCAGTCCATCTCTTCATGTCGTAGAATTAAGTAAATCGCATGGAGATTCGTCATTATACAGACAGGTATTGACATTGTTACTTTGTTATAGTAGTGCTTAAATTCTCAGAATTTGGAGTTAGTAATAAAATTAGTAGAACATTATATCCTTAATATTTAACAATCATGATGATGGTGATGCAGATGTGCACAAAACTATCGAATGATCTCGGAATTGCTGAAAGCAAAACCCAGCTTATGTCCCAAGACGTATTGAAAAGCTAGGGGTTGTTCAGATTAAGATCATTGTAGGCAGGAATATGTGTATAGATTTATATGTTAGTTTTTATACAATTTTTTGTTGTGACTAGAAGCAGAAAATAAGAAATAGATATGGTCCATTCTTGATTCAAGATGATAAATATGTACATAATATCGAGATTATATATGAAGGAAAAAAAAAAGCCACAGTAGTGTGGCTATTCATTCGCATTCAAAGTCTACGTTGCCAGAGTCACAACATTTAAAATGGAGATAAAAATGGCAAAAGGAACTGACATTAGACCCATTGTGAGCACCCATTGGAAACGTATCAAAACATCTTCTTCATATATTCTTCCAGTTCTTCATTGTTTATGACAGAAAAATGTTATGAACGAAAAGACACCGTGTAGAATCACCATCGACTCTATATAAACTCATCCCTTGGCTGCCATCTAACATTAAATCTATTTTGGGGTATGAAGTTGGAACTTTACCAGTTAGGTATGTTGGCCTTCCTCTCTTGTCTTTTGTTGGTTGGGTTCTCCTCATCAAGGTAATTTTGAGAAATATGTTGATTTTCTAGATTTCTTGTTTTGTCCTCCTAGAAAAGACTTAAATTTCATCAACTCCATATTTAGGTAGCTTCTTTGGTCTAGTATAGATCTTGTCAAATAATAATCTACTGGTTGTCTCGCTTATAGTGAAGGTGGCCTGTGAATTAGGTGTATTGAAGCAACTAACACTGCATCTAAGACTTCGACACATTTGGGATATTGTGTCCAACAAGCGTACCATTTGGGTTCTTTGGGTTAAGCAGAATTTGATCAAGGGGAAGGATTTTTTGCTTCTCAAACCACCAGCTGACTGTTCATGGTGTAGGAGGCATATTTTGGACCACTTGCTCTTCAAATGTAGCTACTCCTCCGCCATTTGGAAAAGTCTATCTCCCTTACTTAGTTTAAGATGACATCCTGATTGGGAAGCGCAGATTAAGTGTTGCGTTACGTTGTTTACTGGCAACAAGTCTGTTGGTACCTTGAGGAAATTAGCCTTTAATGCTTGTATATATCATCTTTGGGAGAAAGGAACCGTAGAATCTTCACTCAAAAATCTCTATCCTGAGATGCTGCTTCGGTTAATTTGTGCTGATGTACGAATTAAGTTATCCTCTGTTGATATTGTGATGACAAACACAAATGAACATAGAAGTCTTGCTGCTCAATGGGGTTTCAGACCTAATTTCATTCTTACGAAGAAGATTTCTGCTACTTGGAGTAAATCGGGCCTTGGAGAGGTTGCAGTGAATATGAATGGATCCTTAAATGACAATAGTGTCGGGTTTGGGGTCATCATCAGAGATGAGACAGGTGAACTTTCTAGTTCAGTGACATGTAGCTTTACTTCAGGATCTATTACCTTGCATGAGCTTCAAGGTGTTGAAGCAGGCATTCAATTTGCTGTTATGAAAGGATGCTCTAAAGTTTCCTTGCTCTCAGATTCTAAGACTGTTGTGTCTTATCTTTCCAAGGATAATTTGAAACCCCCTTGGATGTACCATCATGTGTGGGAATCTATTAGAAGATATCGCAGTCAACTTTAGTTGTGCAATGATGTACATACTTATCGTGAAGCTTATAGAGCTGCGGATGTGCTAGCTAGCAATATCCCAATGGAAAGTTGTTGAGATCACTCCTAGCTCTTTTGTTGAGGATTTGAAAAAGATAGTTAAGGAAGATGCTGAGGGTAAAGTGTACCATAGGTGTTAGATCATTGCTCGGTCGAACTCACAAGTGTTGCTATCTCAAGCTTGTTGTCAATTTTAGTTGATCAAAACTATAACTTGATTTCTAGTCTATATTTAGTCAAGTCTCGGATGAGGATAGAAGTGGGTAGTTGAGTACTAGACATCACTACGTTCTACCGTTTGAAGGCGAAGATCAACCGAAGCTTTTGGAGAACTTCATCAACAAAAGGTAAGTGAAGACTGCCCACATGTTACTCAAGTTTTCACCTTTCTATCTATGAGACTATGTCGCATGACTAAAGAAGACTTTACATGCACAACAAAACTTTCGAGTCAAGTTTATCTTGATTAATTATTCTCGAAATATGTTAACTAAGCTTAAGAACATTTATTCATACTTGATGAATTTGGTTAAAAACAATTTATTGTTTATGACCTAATTATGATTCAAGATTATCATTTGAAAATATCCCGGAACAGTGATATGTGTCATTGACGTTATTCGGGAATGTTTCAAATTGATTATTAGAGAGATATAAAACTACTGTAAATATGGATACAGGACACTACATGTACCAGCTTACATCTTTGGCAAAACCGTTATATGTGCGGAGCCACACTACATGTACCCAGTACACGTACCGGCGTAGCTATAGTATGGCAACGACTTTCGTGTACACATACCTGGTATGCAAACCCAAAAAGTTTTGTGACTCGTGAGCTCAGGATGGTACACATACCGGGTATACAAACCCAAAAAGTTCTGTGACTCATGATCTCAGGTTGTTACACATACCTAATATGCATACCGAAATGTTCAGTGAACTCCTGAACTCTTTTTGTCTTAAGGGTATCCAAACCCGGTACACGTACCATGAAAAAATAACTCACGAACCGGATGTAGGTACACGTACCAAGTACACGTACTTACACTGTCGAATATTTTAAGATGCGTCATAATTATTTCTATGAGATAATCGGCGTTTGAGCAACTCTCTATAAAAAACACATCTAGATCTACTTGATCACATTAACCTATGGTTATGACTCAAGATTAAAGTCTTAAAGTGTTATATGCAAATAATTAAGCTTATAGTTCGTTTGGCTAGTTTCGTCTAACCTTTCATGAACAAGTCATTGTACATGGTTCGGTTATGGTCCATTCTAACCAGAATGTATATTTTGTTGTGTTAATCTCAAAACAAAGATTCATATAACGGTGGATATTGATTGCTTGATTCCAAAGCTACCTTAGCTTAAATGTAAATCAACCTTTATTTTGAAAGTCTATATAAGGAGAACCTCAAGCAACTGGGATCTTTGAATCCCTGGCACTTTTCTTGCGTGTTCTAGTTGTAAACTAGAGTCGTCCTCTCCTTTAAACCTTTTTAGGTTTAGCTGTTAGAGCATTGCTCGGCCGAACTCACAAGTGTTGCTATCTCAAGCTTGTTTTCAAATTTAGTTGTCAAAACTATATCTTGATTTCTAGTCTACAATTAGTTAAGTCTCGGTCTAGGATAGAAGTAGTTGAGAAACGAACCAGTCATCATTTGCGCTCTACCGTTTGAAGGAGAAGATCACTCGAAGCTTTTGGAGAACTTCATCAACAAAAGGTAAGTGAAGACTGAACCACCTATTTCTCAAGTTATATTCACTTTTCTATCCTTGAGACATTTGTCGCATAACTAATTAGACTAGCTTGCAGAGACAAGAATTTCGAGTTGAGAACTAATTATTTAGTTTACAAATTTCTAATGACTAAGCTTAATGAACATTTGTTCATACTTGATCAATTTCGGTGGAGAAAAATTTATTGTTCGGAACCAAATCATGATTCAAGTTTATCATTTGAAAATAGCCTAGAATAGTGATATGTGTCATTGATGTTATTCGGGAATGTTTCGAATTGATTTAGAGAAACATAGAACTACTATATTCGGAATGCAAGACAGTGTAATCAGTCTTACAAACTGAGAAAACTGTTATATGTCTGAAGTCGTATTACATGTACTCGTACATGTAACAGAGTATATATATATATATCGACTTACAGATTTGTGTGATACGCATATTCATATGCACATCATGAGAAAATCTGTTTATTTCGTGATTCGGATAGGTATGCACATTCTTATGCAAACCATTTTGGAACTGTGGTAAGGGAACCGGGTTTAATTAAGTATTCAAACCGGTATACGAACCAATATAGTTCTATGTTCCTGAACCAATTTAGTACCCAAATCGGTACGCAAATGGAAAAGGTTCTCTGAACTCCGGAACTGGTAAAGTCTTAAGGTTACCAAACCAGTTTGCAAACTAAAAAAGTTCTGTCAACTCTGGAACTCAGTTTTGCACCTAATTTTGCAAACCGGTACATGAACTGAAAAAGTTCTTTCAACTCTGGAACTCGGATTTTCTCATAAGTTTGCAAACCGGTCCGCGTACCATGACTCAGCCAATCCTAACACTAAACTTATGTGATCACATGATTGTGACTCAAGATCAATGTCTTTGTGTTCATGAAAATGATTGTTAAGCTTTTAAGTTCAAACCGGCTAGTTTCGGCTAACCATGTTGAACATAGTCTTTATACACGGTTCGGTTACGGTTTACCTAACTAGAGTGTATATCTTGTTTATGTGAATGAGATTCAAAGTTTTCATCTAACAATGAATATTGTTTGCTTGGTTCCAAAGTTATCTTAGCTTAAACCTAAATCAACATATGCTTTGAATGTCTATATAGGGGAACTCTTGGCAACTGAGATCTTTGAATCCTGAGACTTTTTGGTATGTCCTAGTTGTACCTAGAGTCGTCCTCTCCAGAAACCCTTTTAGGGTTTAGCGACTATCAAAGACTTCATTGGGATTCGTGAAGCCAGGTCCAGTTATCTTTTATCTTGATAACTTGAATATTTTGATCTTGTTCGATTGTTGATTTATCACTTGAACACGATAGATAAAAATCACAAAGTTATCTTCATCTCAACTTTGTGATTCCGCAAGTTTTATACTTGTGAGGTGAATAGTAATCTAGGATGCACTTAGGGTTGCATAAGTCCGGAATTTGAGGATAGCTAGACTTTTGTCAAATTACTATCGATTTCCATCACCTCGATCCTATGCTTGATTTGATCATCCGTTTCGATCGTAAATCAGGAAATCAATTATATATGCTTAATATGTGGGAGGAAGATTTGGTTTAAAGTCTTCAATTGAGATGAAGCAACTCTTAGTTGGTGTGACATCATCTAAGGGAATCAATTCCGCGGAGTCCTTCTGGGATTCAAGAGGCGTAAGGAGCGCGACTGTAAAGAAAAGATAGCAACACTTGTGAGTTCGACCAAGCAATGCTTTAACAATCTCCCCCTTTGTCAATTTTAATGACAAAACTATCAAACATATGGATTAAAAAATAAAGCTTTAAAACTCCAGAATCCATCATTCTTGAGTTCCTTGGTTCTTCAACTCCTTGAATTCTTCGATACTTCAAGTTTCAATGATTCTGAATGTGTTCAACTCAGCATCGTTGTTGTTTAAGATCCGTAGCGATAACAACTGCGAAAACAGATATTCACAATCGTCGTTATACACAAACATAATATTATTATCTTCTCCAAAGTTCAATTGTATTACATCTTCGAAGTAATACTACGGTGATATGTTTCTCCCCCTTAATCTATACTTACATCTTTTGCATAATAAGTGAAACCTATAGATATTGATTCACTCCCCCCTTACATAATGATCCATAAACCATATGTATAATTCTCCCCCTTTTTGTCAATAAAAATTGGCAAATGTACGAAAATTATGGGATCGTAATGAATTCAATCAAAAGATATTTTAAGACTTAAATTAAAGGATTATATGTCAACTTTAATTTAGATGATACCCGAAAGTAAAAATACTTAGCGCTCATCTAGGAAATTTAAGATACAAGCATCCCCTGTAAATTCCACATCCATTCTCCCCACAAAGATATAACAATTAAGCACAAGTTCATTTAAGAACTCTCCCCCATTTGATGTAATTCCCAAGAGAACAAGATGAGTGACCTTACTTTAATGAAAAAGAAGGATTTTGTCGGCCATTAACAAATCACATGGGCTTGTATCCTGAACATCGACATAAATTAGTCTCAACGCCAGTAACGAACAAATAGATAATTTTAATCGGTATGACTCAACATAAGAAAATTTTACTGAGTGGATAGTGCAATAAAAACACAAAAGTGTGATTACAAGTAGATCAATACTGCGAAAAATTCTCAGAAAGTTTGTTCTATTTTTAGTCCAGAAACATAATAGATTTAACTTTTGAGCATATATGAGATATCAGTTCAATTCACATAAAGTAAATGACACATATATCTCATAAAACTTTGCAATACATTAAACCAATAATGATTAAATACTGCAATTTCATCTTCCAAAAGCTATAGAATTTAAATAAATAAATCTAAAAACATGCAAGATGAAAATCGTTGGAAATAACTTGTGTACTTATAATATATGTTATACCAAACCCTAGTTATCCTCTTCGAACACAAGAATAAATTCTTACAAGAAGTTTCCTATAAAAGTGAACCAAAATAATTTACTCTAAGATTCCCATATTATTCTCATAATTTCTGTATTCATCAAGTTCCTCATCAATAAGGTCCAACCTAGATTCAACAAGTTCTATCTTTTACTCAAGCTTCTTTTTAGAGTATTGTAGTTCACAACTTAATGCTCGGGCTTATTCTGTATCATTTACATGACTCACATAGGTTGAATATACCCGGACAAATGACTAGAGGACACCCATCATTCATGAATTGAGCAGCTCCTTGCTAGAAGGGAAGATCAGCCTGCTAAAATGAAGAATTTCTTTTTGCTTCATGGAGCATTATATTACCCGAACCCTGATGGATCTCTATTACGGTGTCTCAGAGACGAAGAGGCGCGAGAACAACTCAACCACGTCCATGACGAGATATGCAGACAAACATTGGTGGTAACCATTTACATATGACTCCAACGGCTTGGGTACCATTAGCCCACTTTGGAGACACTGTCAAGATTGCTGCAAGGATCATGCTCCAATTAGATGCCTCCTCATCAAATAGAAGATCTGACGATCCATCACGTGGGGGACTGGAGAAAGCCTTACATTGAATAACTTCATGGCAATGATATACCACCATAGAAAAGAGAAGCAATCAAACTGACTCGAAAAGCTAATAGCTTTTCTTACATGATGAAATCTTGTATTGCAAAAGCTTCAAGGAAATCTACAGAGATGCTTCGTCGAGCATGAAATCTCGACAATTTTGAAGGAAATGCATGAAGGAGAACATCAGGGAAAGAGGAAGTTATTTATTCAGGTCCACGAGAAATATAATTGGCCAACTATGCACGATGATGCAACTGTTTAATTCATGAAGTGCCATCAATGCCAAGTTCATGGTAATCTCATTCATACTCCTTATCTTCCATTACATTTCATAAGTAGTACACGGCTCTTCTACAGTTGGGGACTAGACATCAATTACATCTCTTTCTGAAATTTACTTCTCTCGGCAAGCTCTCAAGAGAGTAGGATTCACATACAACAAACGAAATGAAATTGCTATATGGAAGATACTAGTGCAATCTTCAGAAAAATTTCTCCCACTGGGAATGACATGGAAGAAATAATCACAGTTTATCTTAGTGTCTCTTTTGTTAATAAATTTAACAAGAGAGTTTATGATGAATATGATATTCTCTTTTGGAAGAGAAGCTGCCGAGAGAAGTAAATCTCAGAAAGAGACAAAGAAAACAAGTAAAACTCATTTTCCATTAAACATGCTACTATGAGTAAGAAGGATCCTGCTAAGAAGATCTCCTCCTCATATCTGGAATTGTGGCATTAAATAAAAAAACTAGAAAATATGCAAAAAGAGCCCAATAGGAAGAAGGGTTGGATAGGACACCAAAGGATAATCAACCTGATCAACCAGTTTAAAGCAAGTGACGATAGAAAACACAGTCTAGTCGATATACCAAAAAAAAAAGGGTATTGCTTTGAGCAATCTGGAGGAAGAGCACAAAAATGGTGGGAGCTATCAAAAAACAAAAGAAAAAATGACTACCATTGTAATTGCAGGAAATCCTACAATACACACCTCACAGGAATCATAATATCTAACACATATTTAAGATTAATAACCAATCTTTTTATTAATTGAGTTAGAAATTTTACAAGAAGGAAGTGAAATCAAGAATGTTATTACAACTCTAAGCTTTCTCTCTCCTCTAAAATTAATCTCCACTCTCTAAAAAGATCTCTCCCTTTTCATAAGCTTATTCGGCCCTTTATATAGGACATTACATAATGGATGACAGCTAAGTTATCCCTTATTTTCGGATCTGACTTGCGACATTTTCGCAAGTGTACAAATGTAAATCTCGCATCAATCCTAAATCTCGCTAGGTCTTCACGTCTTCCTCGTGTTCTGGCTGTCGTCATCCGTTGCGTCATTTATGTTACTCGTCTGCGATGTCTTCACCATGTGTCGTTTATGGATTTCGCAAGGGCGTTAGTGTTGCGATATTCTGATCCTACATCTTGCCTCTTCTCATGTCTTCTCTGCGAAGGATAGAATGTCATGAGAACTAATCTTTTCAAAATGCCGCAGTTGCCCACTCCTTTCTGCCGACAAGATTCCGTAAATTAAGCATAACCGTTTACACGTGTTAAATTTGCCCTTTTTCACCGGCACTTCAAATGCTAACCGGTCATCATTTTTTGTCTAATTAAGAAGAGATCCATCGTAAAAATGTCTTCTTTCTTTTACTTCGTCTTCTTCATCTGTAAATCTTCTCTTTGTCGTCTGCAACTTTTTCACTGTTCATCTTTTCATAAATCTTCTTCATCTTTCTGCTACTGTTCCAATGGAACCATCAAGGTTTGTTTATTTTGCTGAAACTGATCTTCTTAAAATTGATTTTCTCTGCTAAAATTATTTTATTTGATGTTGTTCATCTTTAGATAATTCCCATACTGTTTCTGTTTAAGCAAAAACACTTCCAGCACCAAGTTTACAATTCATAACCCTAATGTTCCCAAGAGTTCGCAACAAAAATCGTTGTGAACAAAAGGAAGCCTGAGAATAACAAGGTATTAAGAAACACTCATTCTTTTAATAACAATATTGTTGCCTCTATTTCTTATATAATTTGTATTTCGCAGGGTGATGCAAATGTCGAGCCCCCCCACCCCCCAAATAAAAAAAACCTCGCCATCCTAAAAATGTTGAAACAGCTGTTTCATTTCCTCTGTTTAAACTTTCAAAAACACCTCATGCGACATCATCGCAGGCGGAATCCCCTCTTCTTATCTGCGAAAATGTCGCCGCAGATTCATCCCCTGTAACTAGTCTTTCTATAAATGAAAGTCCTGATAATAACCCTATTGCGAATGAAACTTTTTCTTCTTCTACTATACATGCCTCTTCTCTTAACATTGCCTCAACCCCAGTCATTAATCCTCATCAAATCTCGCCTTCCGATGACATACCTATGGCGAAAGATGATTCAACTCTCCCATCTTCTGCCATCATCGCTTCATCATCTGAATCTCTCCCTTTTACTAAAGAAAATTTAGAAGGGATGGATATTGCTTTCAAGGTTTTATCCGCTCTTCTCGATGATGTCAAGAAAGCTTCCACTGATCCTATCCAATTTGGTGTTTACGAGGTTGTAAGTAAATATTTTGGCTATGATAGAATGGTTTCGCAAGCATCTTTGGAGAAGGAAATTGAAGCTTTGAAAAATAATCTTCAAGCTATGACCTTGAAATGTGACACTCTTCATCTTGAGAATAAAAAGCTTCAAAACATTTCGCTGGATCGTGATGACCTTCAGAGGAAGAATGAGGAACTAAAAGGTGATTTTTTTTAAAAAAATTTCTATTCCACTTTTAAGCTATAAACCAGAAACGAAAAATGGAGATATATCAATCTGAATCCGTCGTCGAAGAAGCTCGCATGGATAGGGATGCTTGGATGGATCAATATAACCAATTAGATAATCTTCATACGTATTCTGTAGATCAAATAGATAATCTTACCAAGGAGAATGCTCAATTAGTCCAAAAGCAAAATTTATTAAGTAACGAATTATCTCGCCTCTCTTACTTGTTGACTAAAGCTAATCTGGAATTGGAAACTTTATCAGATGAGAATCAAACCATATCTCAGGAGAAACGAGTTCTTTTGAATAAGGTGGCGATCTCTTCGCAAGAACTTAGCATTTGCCAAAAAGTATGCAATGATCAAGAACGATCTCTCTGCTCATTGAGAAATAAACTTAAAGAAGTAACTGAATCATCTTCTGTGGAGAGAGATAAACTTATTCAAGGTAGAATAGCTTTAAGCATAAAAACAAGTCAACTCAAGGATCAATGTTCCAAGTTAGAAGAATCCTATTCCTCTCTTGCGAAGAAAAACACCTTACTTATTTCTAACGAAAGAAATTTACGATCTCGATTGAAAGGCTTGGTTGGTGATAAGTTTGACAATGCCATGGATCACTTGGAGAACAGTTGCCTGACTTTAACTCAATATCTTATTTCACAAAAGGAAGGTAGTCATGAAATTTGACTGCATCTACCATTTTTCCTTTGTTAAGTTTTTTTTTTTACTACCTCTTCCTTGCTAATCTTTCGCCAATATGATTTTCTTTATTCTTTGTTTTTGCAGAATCTGAGAAGGATCTTCGCTCCTCCATTGCTACTTTGGAATCTAACTATGCCAATATTCGTAAAGAAAATGCATTACTTGCTACTTCTCTTGCTCGTTCTCGCGATCGAGCAGAAAGAAGACTTGATTATCTCTCTTACTCCAAAGATATCCAAAGTAGGAATCATCAAAAGGCACTTCTTCGACAAGTTCATCTTAGGGCTGAAGTTATTGTGAATGAAATTTTATTATTCAGATCTCTTTCCCCTGTATCCATCGAGCCCTTGGAAGTAGATGATGATGAAGTCCCTGGTACTCCGGACAACGATTATTATTATGAAAGTGGTGAAGATTTCGCAAATGAAAAAGAAGTTCTTCCAAATGATGAAGGTGTTGATAATAATCCAGATGGGGGAGAAATTGAAACAAACCAAAATGAAGGAAGGACTGGCGAAATTGAGAAAGCTGGCGAGGTCGAGAAAGCTAGCGAAAGTGAAAAAATTAATGAAGAGTGTCCATTATCTCCTTCTTGCGAAAAAGTTGATGTTGAGAGTTGAACTTCTTTTGTAATTTTATTTCTTTGAACCTCTTCGCCTACACAACTTCTTACATAGGATGTATTTCAGCCTTCTCTGAGATGCACTTATATATATATATATATATATATTTTATTGTGTTTATTTGCGAGAAAGATAATGTCCATTATTGAACAATTCCCATACTGCCTCTCATTATCTTTCTTGTGAGGGATGACCTGCATAAATGATAATTAGTTTTTATAAATCTTTTATTGAATCATGTGGTCTTATTTTTCCTTCCTAGTTAAAGGTCTTATTGTGCCACCCCTTGTCATTGCGATAAAATCGCAGGACGTCTTTACACTTTCATGTAATGACCCCTTGATCTTGCCTTATCATTTCTTTAGTATTGTTGCCTCTGCAGGATAGTTTTGTTGCGACAATATGACATGCCTAAAAATTCTTTGCGAAAATAAAGCCCCATGACATTGCCGTCTTGCGACGAAATCGCAGGACGTCCTTACACTTTCATGTACTGACCCATTGATCTCGTCTTATCTTTATTTTCTGTATTATTACCTCTTCAAGATTGTCGCACAAATATGACAAGTCTAAATTTTCTTGCGAAAATAAAGCCTCATGACATTTGCGTCTTAAGACATTTATCAGCTCCCTAATGGAGGGTGCCGCCCTTATCATCTCCCTGGTTGCCCCTTCAAGGAGGCGTACTTCTGCCATACAAGGCTAGCTCCCCCCATCCGGTCTTAACAACAACCAGCTATTTTCGCAGCCTCTTATCCCTTTTGCCTATATGGCTTATGGTTACGAAACTGCACCCTAAGTGGAGTTTTCTTCGGGCCGAGTACAACATATGCCGAGACTTGCCAAGAATGGCCGAGACACTTCAAATGCCCCATGAACTCTTGGCTCAACCATGTACCTCGGCGCCTTGGTCACATGCTGACTCCTTAGAAGAGACCCTAGGTCGTCCAACCTAAGTCTTAAGCTTAGATTGAAAATCCAAAGTATCTCCCCTGGATGGGCTTTATTGACCCCAATTCTCCATGACTCAGGTTCCAGGGGCGGTGTAACCTTTTCCCTGAGCCATGTTAACATGTACCCCCTTTTATGACGTACTTTAGGTCTTACATTCGCCTCTTGCGGAATTTTGATTTCGCGAACTAGGGTGTACGCCATAGCAGGTTTGCCCCTTTCTGATATGTCATTGATTTTTGATTATCTCTTGTTATTTTCTGTGCGAGATTTTCGCGTGCTCTTTCTTTATTTTGTATAATCTCGCAATGACTCTTTCGCAAAATTTTCATATACATTCATTTCGCTTCAATCATACATTACTTCGCAGTCTAATCTTTTCCCACAGTCTTTTACAGGTAATATCTCTTCAAATATAACTTATTCCATGGTCTATCCAATCTGCGGGCCCACATCTTTACCCTCGGGATCCATCAATCTATATGCCCCTGCCCAACTATCTCCTTAATGATATAAGGTCCATCCCATTTTCTCGCAAGCTTGCCACCACTTTCTCGCCGATATACTGGTGTTTCTCTCGGTACCAAATCACTTGGTTGAAATTCACGTGTCTTAACACGTTTATTATATTCATTGATTTTGATTATCTCGAGATTTTCGCGTGCTCTTTCTTTATTTTGTATAATCTCGCAATGACTCTTTCGGTAATATCTCTTCAAATATAACTTATTCTGTTCCAACTATCTCCTTAATGATATAAGGTCCATCCCATTTTCTCGCAAGCTTGCCACCACTTTCTCATGTCTCGGGGAAGGTTTGATATCTTGGTGTTTCTCTCGAATTACCAAATAATCACGTGTCTTAACACGTTTATTATCTTCTATGAAATTGGTAATTCTCTTATTTGGTAATTCTCCATATGTTGTAGAGCTTTTTCTCTTTTTTCTTCTAATTCATCTAGTCTGATCAAAATATTACTCGCACTAAGATTCTTCTCCCAAGCTTCTTTCTTTGTTGTTGGAATAACAACTTATGTTGGTAGTACAGCCTCAACTCCATATGTTAAACAGCAAGGTGACATTCTCGTAGCTTCTCGCCTGGTTGTATTGTAATCCCATAATGCATTATGCACTTGTTCACACCATGCTCTATTATGTCCTTCTAATTTCTTCTTCAATATATCTGCGATTGTTTTATTTGTTGCTTCTGCCTGTCCATTGGCCTGAGGGTACAAAGGAGTTGACTTTCCACATCTTATCTTAAATGCATTAAGTAACATTTCTATATTCTGTCCCTCAAATTGTTTTCCATTGTCGGAAACCAATCATGCAGGGATTCCAAATCTGCAGATGATATTCTCAAATATGAATGTAAAAACATCTTTATCGCGAATATGTTGTCTCGCCTTTACTTGACCCATTTTTTTAAAATAGTCTGTAGCAACAATCAAATACCTTCTCTGCCCTGTTCCTGGTAAAAATGGTCCCACGATGTCTAAACCCCATTTTCCAAAAGGCCATACACTTGTTGAAGATGTTAATGGTGCTCATGGTGTATGTATTTTCTTTCCGTGCCTTTGGCAGTCTTCGCAACGCCTTGATATTTGCTTCGCATCCTCGTGCATAAATGGCCAATAATAACCTTGCATCTTTGCTTTGTATGCCAAACATCTTCCACCACTGTGATTTCCAGCATCCCCACTATGTAACATTTTTAGTACTTCTTCTCCTTCTTTTCGTGTTAAACATCTGAGTGAAGGACCATTAAAAGATCTCCGGTACAATATCCCATCCCTTAGTTCATAATTTGTTGCACGGCTTTTTAATTTGTGTGCCTCCAATCTATTTCTTGGTGTTTCTCCTCTTTTCAGGTATGCATAAAGTTCTGCTCTCCAATATTCAATACTAGGTATTTGTTCTCCATCTTCTATTATCATTACATCTGCCTCTTCTTCTTCTTCTTCTTCTTTATTGATTGATGGTGATAAAAGTGTTTGTATTTTTATGCATTTCGCGTTGTGTCCGTCATCATACTTGAGATAAAAGCAAAGGCATCTGCGAGCCTGTTATCTTTTCTTGATATATGTCTCCATTTAATTTTTGGGATTCTCGCTGACAATTCCTCAACAAGTTTTTTGTATTTCTTCATGGATGACTCATTTGTAGTGTATTCTCCTTTTATTTGACAAATGACTAGTTGCGAGTCGCTGGTAATTCTTACATTTTCCAACTTCATTTCTATTGCGAATTTCGTGGCATGTATCATGACTTCATATTCTGTCTCATTATTGGTGGATGCAAACTCCAATCTGAAGGAAAAAGCCATTTTGTTGCCTTCTGGCGAAATCAAAACAATTCCAACTCCATTACCTTCCCCATTTGATGATCCATCCACCAATATTTCCCATCTATTTGGCTCATAATGGATCTCTTGGATTCCCATGTTCTTCTTCTATATCCATCATTTCTTCCACTGCTTCATCATCTTTTAAAGGAAATTCTGCTAAGAAATCTGCAACAACTTGCGATTTTGGTGAGGATAATATTTCATATTTGATTTTGAAATGTCCTATCTGTGCATTCCATCTCTCGACTCTACCTGATCTTTTTGAATTTTTCATTAATGACTCAATTGGTATTTTTGTCAGTACCCTTATTTCATGTGCCTGAAAGTATATTCAAAGCTTAAATGATGCATAAACTAATGCCAAAATTAGTTTCTCAATCTTTGAATAATTTTTCTCTGTTGTATTGAATGTTTTGCTGATGTAATAGATTGGTTTTTCAACTCTTGCATCTACTCGCAATAACACAACACTTAATGCATGCGAAGTTGTCGCAAGATAGATTAATAATTCTTCTCCCGGTTCTGCCTTTTGCGAAATAGATATGTTCGTCAGATGTTCGTTTATTCATTGAAAAGCTTTCTCGCAATCGTCTGTCCATCTAAACTTCGTCCCCTTTTTGAGTATATTGAAGAAATGCTTACACTTATCTGATGATCGCGAAATGAATCTTCCCAAAATGGGCTAAGAGTCCATTTAACTTTTGTACATCTTTTACCGTCGCGGTGTTGGCATGTCGCGAACTGCTTGTACTTTCTCTGGATCAACTTGTATTCCTTCTTTGGATACAATATAACCTAAAAATTTTCCCGATGCCACCCCAAAAATACATTTTTCTGGATTTACCTTGATCTTAAAATGTCTCATTTGCTCAAAAATTTCTCTCAGATCTTGGACATGATTTTTTGCTTCTTTACTTTTTATTAGCATATCATCTACATATACTTCCAATGTTTTGTGTATCCACTTCGCAAATACCTTTTCTACCATCCTTTGGTATGTTGCTCCAAAGATTTCGCAAACCAAATGGCATTTTTGTGTAACAATATAACCCTCTCGGGAGCGAAAAAGCAAGATGCTCCCGATCTTCTTCAGCTAGAGGAATTTGATTGTACCCTTTATATCCATCTAGAGAAGATATCCTATCATTTCCTGCTGCTGATTCGACCATTTGTGGAATATCCGGTAATGGAAAACTATCCTTCGGAAAAGCTTTATTTAAATCAGTAAAATTTATACAAATTCTTATCCCTTTCTTCTTCTTTGGTACTATGACCATATTTTCTATCCACTCTGGATATTTTGCTTGTCTTATAATCCCTGCATCAAGCATCTTCTGCAACTCTTCTTCTATTTGAGGATGATACGTTGTCGCGATTTTTCTGATTCTTTGTTTGAATGGTCTTACATTTTTGTCAATTTCCAATCTGTGACATGCCACATATGGGTCTATCCCAGGCACCTCATCCATGTTCCATGCGAAAATATCCTTAAATTCTCACAATAGACCAATAGTTTTTTCTTCTTCATCTGCTTCCATCTTGGTCCCAATTTTTAGTATTTTTGGTTCTTCTTCGGTCCCAACATTCACTTCCTTCGTTGGTTCTGCCGCAGTGTAGCTGGCCTTAGGTTCTCCCATAGGTGTAGGTTCTTTTATATCCTTCGCAAGCTCAGTTCCTTCTTCTAAAATTTCGATGGGTATCCCTTTTCCTTCCTCTGCTCTTATCATATAAGCTCTAAATTCCTTTTCTTTCTTTGCCTCCTTCGTCAATTTTCTGCGATCTTTTCGCTTCTTTGTATGTCCTTCATATTGTTTTACTTCAATTTGATAGCATAATTTCGCTTTTTTCGGTTTCCCCTTTAATTTCACCAATCCCACTTGGCATAGGAAATTTAATGCATTGATGTAATGTTGATGCTACGTCTTTAATTGCATGAATCCATGGCCTTCCCAACAGCATGTTGTATGGTGATTCCATATCCACTACGCATAATGCCGTTTGTGTCTCAATATCTCCCAGAAAAATTCGCACCTCTATTTCTCCTTTTGGTTTTGTCATAGATTCACCAAAGCCATGAATATGATAAGTTGAAGGAGACATCTCTTCATCTTTGTATCCCATTCCTTTGTATGCATGGTAAAAGATTATATTCGCCGAGCTCCCCGTATCAACTAGAGTTCTATTTACCGCCCATTCTTCCATAATTTTTGCTGATTTTTCTTTTTCTTTTTCTTTTTCTTTTCGTGTGGTTACTGTGATTACCAAAGGAGACGTGTGGTCTAAATTTTCTTTTGATATCTCTGCTGCTGTGAATGTAATCTTCTGTTTCTCCCATTCTTTCATAGGTGACGCTTTCTCCGTTGTTACGATTTTCTTTCCTTCAAAATCTCGTTTATGTATTCTTCCTCTAATATTTTCATGAAATTCATTAATCATTGTTTTTGTAATCAAACTACATTCCGTCTTTCTATTACATTCCTTGTTTTTGATTTTCTCTACTTTAACCGATTTATCAATCATCTTCTTAATTTGAACAATTTTAACAACAATCTTCAATCTTTAATCTTCAGTCCCTGTTTCTAGCGTCATATGTAATTGCAGGAAATCCTACAATACACACCTCACAGGAATTCATAATATCTAACACATATTTAAGATCAATAACCAATCTTTTTATTAATTGAGTTAGAAATTTTACAAGAAGGAAGTGAAATCAAGAATGTTATTACAACTCTAAGCTTTCTCTCTCCTCTCTCCTCTAAAATTAATCTCCACTCTCTAAAAAGATCTCCCCCTTTTCATAAGCTTATTCGGCCCTTTATATAGGACATTACATAATGGATGACAGCTAAGTTATCCCTTATTTTCGGATCTGACTTGCGACATTCTCGCAAGTGTACAAATGTAAATCTCGCATCACTCCTAAATCTCGCTAGGTCTTCACGTCTTTCTCATGTTCTGGCTGTCGTCATCCGTTGCGTCATTTATGTTACTCGTCTGCGATGTCTTCGCCATGTGTCGTTTATGGATTTAGCAAGGGCGTTAGTGTTGCGATATTCTGATCCTACAACCATTTCAGATATGATGTTTCAATTTCGGTGTTTTCTTATTTGCTTTCGTATAAAAAAAAATTGGTTATTCCTGCACCATCTCACAATTTCGGTGCCATTTTTTTATTTTATAAAACCTAAACGACGATAAGTTTGAAGCTAGTTATTTTGATGATATATTCCTCTTATAAAGCTTTATATTAGATGCAATTTGCGAAATATGCAAACCTTACCATCTACTGATTTTAATTTCAATGTTAAGATTTTCAAAATGGTGGATGACAAATTCAACTTATTTTTTTTTTAAGGAAACAAAATTTTATTGATATTAATCCTCAATAAATATGAGGTGTTGCATGATACAATTAGGAGGTTCATCATGAACCCAGCATTTGTTTATAAAGTTTGAAAATTGCAAATTGAACTAAGTCATGTACAATAAAATTTGCGTCTCTAGGAACAACAATAAAACTAATCTCGCTGAAATCCTTAACGCAATCTTGAATCGAGAGAACAGTGAAACGAATACTCTATGGAATTTCATTCATGTTCCTAGTATAGCTTTAGGAATGTCCGCAGCATCCCCTTCAACAATGATTTTGCTTACTTGTAATCTTCTAATCAGATGGATGCCAAAACTGTATGCCAAAACTGTATGCCTTTGCCTCTGCTACTGTTGAAGATAAGGAGTCAAAGCAAATAGCATCACTTCCCAAGTGATTTCCAGATGAATCCCTTGCTACAGCTGCCGCAGCACCTTTGTCGTTGTTGTATACAACATCTACGTTGATTTTGATGTAGAAAGGTGGCGAAAATTTCCAGATTGTGGTACTAATTTGATTAATAGGGAATCGAGAATAGAAGTTCAAAGCATTATGAAAATCAAATACCTTGAAATCATGCAAAGCTTTGTGAATACAGTGTGGAACCGACGGTGGGGAATTATTGAAGATCAGATCGTTACTTATCTTCCAAATATTCCACGAAATACACAAACCTAGGTTCATCATTATTCATTGATCCACGTGTTGTAACCATTGTTGAATAATTTGCATATAGTGTATTCCTTCAGGTATATCGATGAACAGAGGACTTTCTTGAAACACTGCTTTTGAGAACTCACAAGAAAATATGATGGATTGTTTCTTCATCTGAGTTACATAAAGGGAAGACATTATGAATATGTGTGTTGAATCTTGATAAATTGCTATAAACAGCCAATCCATTATGAAGCACATTCCATAGAAATATATGAATTTTAGGTTGGGTCTTCATTTTTTTTCCAAAACTGTCTCCACGGAAAAGTTGATATCGAAGAGGTTGTAGCTACATTGTCTGCCTGAAGCTTGTAACAAGACTTTGTAGTAAAATTTTCGGAAGGGGTTTTTAGCCAAACCAATTTATCCATCACTTGATCATCATGTGGGATATAATTATTGATATTTGCTTCCACTTGATCACGGGGAAATAATTGTAATAGAAGCTCAACATTCCATTGCTTTTGTCCTTGAATGAAATGATCTGAAACCATTTCAACCTGATTAATTGGATGTGGAAATTTAGTTAGCCTAAATCCCGGTAAATTTGGAATCCAAGGATCGTTCCATATGTGAATAGAGCAGCCTAAACCAATGAACCAACAACAGTTGTTTGTAAACAGGTTTCTAACAGACAACATGTCTTTCCAAGTCTTTGAATTACTAGGTTTTGGATCTCATTCCCAAAAAGAAACTGACTGCAGATATTTATCCTTGTATAATTGCACCCATGAAGCATCAGCACTAGTTAAGAAATGTTGAGGGGTGAATATGATTTTGGTCCTACCCGTCCTATCTACACCAAATGACTACACTTTCTAGGAATGGTATGAGAGAGAACTTAACTTTCCATTGTACTATGTACCTCCTTTTATAGACTTTCCCAAAAGCCCTTCCTTTTATGAGATCATGCCACATGTCCTAAACCTCCTTAATTACCACTAATGCCACTTTTTTTTGATTTTTTCCTCCATAAAATTCGAATTACATTGATAAAGCCAATTTAAAATCGGTATGATTACAAAGGGGTTTACAGATCATACAACAAGCATCAAAGATATTACTACTCCACTAATGCCACTCCTTATCTAATACAACCTCCTTTTTTTCCCTTAATTCCCTCCTTATCCTTTTTTCCTCATGGATGTTTCTTAATGGACTTGGGTGATGCGTGTCGTAGGTGCAATCAAATTAATATCTTATTTTCACTCAATTAAAAATAATATAATGGAAGTCAAGTTCGTTCCCACGAGGAGCAAGAGAATTCTAGTTGTATAAGTTGTCACAAAAGGGGGGGGGGGGTATAAAGCAAAAGAAAGTAAACAAAACAATTAAAAGATAAAGTTGAAATCAATAAGAGAGACAAGATCAAGGAATCATTCTTCGTTGCAAAACAATAATGATTAAAGTTATGTTCTTTTCTACTTGTTATTAGTCACAGATTATCACCAACCGTAGGTAAAGCAGCTAGATCGGTGCTAAACCCCTAAATCCTTGTATCACGGGACACGGAAGTTCTCGACTACCGGATTCTATTTACCAAACCACCTAGTAGTAGATCACTCTAGATGTAATTTAAATAAACGCATTAAGATTTATGAACTTATTAGGTCAATATTAGTAGTTAGACTCTTAGATCAAGGTCTACTTGCTAACGTTGTTTTCACACACAATTGCTCCACGGAATCCCTCCGCAAGGTCTCGTGTTTGCTACTTATGTAAAGAGTCAAGAAACGATTACTTATCCCCTAACTTTCACTAGCTTTAGATCAAATTAACAAATCAATTTAGCGTGCACTCTAAACAATCTATCAATCAATCATGAATGAATAAACATTCCTATTAGTAAAAACAAACGATAATCATGTGAAAAACTTCAAGATAGAATTGAAACAAAACTCAAATCATGTATTAAGAACTAGGAATTCATCCTCAATCAATAATAAAATTAGCTACTCATGTTAAGGAGTTCACACAAAGAATAAAGAAGAGAGAAGTGTTGTGTGTGTAAAAGATATGTAAAACTTCTCTATTTATAGGCTTCAATATTCTCCAAATCTTCCAAGGAATAGAATCCCTTTCCTTTAGCAATTCAATTTCCAAATTTGAGACTTTCTCATCTCTTCCATCTTCTCTTTCCAAATTTGAACCAAATTCCACAAACCCATGAGTTTAGATGATTCTAGAGAATTCTCCACAAATTTTCATCCAATTTCAAATCTAAGTCTTCACACCCATGAGAAGAATCCACACAAAATTCTGTAATTTTGGTCGCCGGAAAGCTGGTATTATGGCCGGAAGTTGACCGAAATCTGACAAGAATAGTCACCCGGCCACCAAATTCTCCCGTCAATGGTATATTCGACGAATATTCCGTCGATCCACCGTTAAAGATAACCGCTGACCTAACGGTCTTCGTTAGTCAACTAGGTCAAGCCGGATGGTGAGTCGGCCGAGTCGGTCTTTGAGCATCGGATCTTACTCAGCTGAGTTACAGGGAAGGATCGGTCATCGGGTTCACTGAGTTAACTCGCCAGAGCAGAAATCCGGCCGAGTTTCGTTTATATTCAGGGCATTTCCAGGCCAAATTCAGGCATATTTTCTTCAGTTCCTGTGAAATTTCCTAGCATACATCTAATTTAGCACAAAGAGCTTCACTTGTTCATCTGCTATTCTCAAAAACCAACAAAGAATAAAGCAACAAAACTTCACCATCCATCTTGTCATCATTTCGCAACCAACCACCATTGTTCGGCACTTTCTCGTCAAACAACCCTCTCTTCAATTCACAACAATTAACCACCAGAACCCTTGATTTCTTCTCTCACAATCTCATCTCTCGGACCAACACAAGTTCATTCTTCATCAGCGCCTCCAATCCGTCTCAATTTCAACAGCAGAGCCAATTCCTTAAATTCCTTGAATCGCCATAAACCCATCTGTGTTCGATTTTTTTAAAAGCAGCAACGACTCAATCCTTCATTCCAATCGATCTCGATTCACAGACGCGACATCGGACCTAATTCATCATAACACAATAATAAATCACAATTTCATCTTGATTTATCGATTCAGAGACCAAATCATAAACCCTTCCCCGTTAACCGATTGCAAAGAATAGACCTAATCGATTTCTTCTCGATTTGTATCAATAATCTCTCAATTTCTCGATCCCTAACTTCTCTTTCATGGCAGCAAAGCATCTCACAAAGACCACCAACTGATTCCAGTTCATAACTTCAACCAATGTCTTCTTAAATCGCACCAAACCCAACTCTGCTTCAATCTACCACCATCTTCAACGTTAATAGCACAAATTCATCGTTACAGATCCCTCGATTTCATCTCTCACAATCGAATCCATGTTTAACCCTTTATTCATCACCGATTTCTTTCACTTGTTCCATCATCAATTCATAGTAAAAACACCACCATCTTCTCCAAGAGCGTCATCGCTAACTCGCCATTGCTCTTTCTCTTCTATCAATTTTCCCGATCTGGTATTACCAAAGAAGAATCACTTTGCCTCTTTTGGATTCAGTGGACGAAATGATTGAGAGAATAAAACTTTTCTCAATTTTAGGTTATACAAATTGGGTTGGACACAGGCACTAATATGGGCCGCCCAATAACATCCCAAGCTAACTTACATAGGTGCCTTGAGTATCTAACCGGATGCCTTTAACACTTAAATGGGCTTCCCTTATCCTTAGCTGAGTTGTCTTTAGTGCTTCTCCAAAGGAAAGTTTCCCCTTAACCTTGACTGGGCTCCAGATAGTGTTCGCCCCTGAAATGACAATTTTGCCCTTTTGGCTCAAATAGAGTAATTTCTTCTTCTTTTCCTCCGTGTGACTCCATAGTAACTATAAAACTCAAAACAAGCGTAAAATACATAATTTACAAGAAAAATAGCAAAGAAAGCATAAACAATAGATAGTAAATAGGATGTATTCTACACCCTATCAGATTCCCCCACACTTAGACTTTGCTAGTCCTCGAGCAAATCAAACTAAAACTTACAACTTCAAAGCGTTCCAACGTCCCAAGCATCCAAAGAGCTATGAGGACATAGAGTTTGTGCATGCTAGTAATAAGAAGTTAGAAATACTAAAGAACATATTCTCATTCTTAAATGTTGAGTGAGATATAACCACACCATAATGAGAGAACGCGTGTTTGAGAAACGATCAATAAGCATTTCGCCTCGACTTCTGCCTCACCAAAAAGGATTTTATGATAATTGCACTCAAAAAGACGGCTTTTTTATGGTTCTCACATGTGTGCGGTAGGAATGAAGAGAGAATTCTGCAACACTTGAATGGTGGGAAGGACAACTTCCGAAATATTTTGAAAAACCCACATCTTTTAATATTTTGAAAAACCATTTTTCTGACGATCTCTAAGAAAGGAAATCAACCACTATTATCGAGGATGAGATTACTTACTCACCTTCACATCCGATCGCCAATTATGATAACACCCTCTCACGGCATCCAATAGAAACGTCTTCCGCTCCTCATCTTTATCTTCTTGGTCTTCGTCTTCGGTTTCAACTATTGATGATAAACCCTTGAATTTCATAAATCCTTAACAATTTGTAACCTTTTTACCTTAAATCCTTGTCGCTTGAAACTTCCTTATAAATTTTCCTTCCCCACGACTTATTAACAAAACAAATATTTCTCTTTTTTTTTTTTTTTTTTTTTTTTGAAACAAGAGAAATTAAATACAAAATAAACCATGGCCGTGGGAGAAGTATTTTACCGCTTGATTCTTCACAACTTGTATCGCCTCAAAATCATAAACTTCAACAATTCTCACCTTTGGATTTTCTTCGCTCTTGTGAATAAGTCTTTATACTTGGATATAGAATTACCTCATTATATTGTAAGTCCTCAACATATATGTAAAAATCTGCTCTTTGTATGTTGCTTTACTTGAATATGAAATTTGCTCTTTTTTCTCGTTCCGTTGCTTGTAAACCATAAACTTTTCCAACTTTCCTTGTAGATTTCGATGTCGCTCCTTGTTGATGATGATGGTGCTTTTATGGATCCGTTGTTGTGGAGAGAATGGTGCTAACTGCAAATCGAACTACAATAAGGCGGCTTTCATCTATAGACGTCACCCTCATGATTGACAAAATTAGCACTCAAGAGATCAAAGAGTAGTGCTTCTATTGGTGGGAGGTTGGGTAGCTCACCATTCTACCCGGAATTAACGTACGGTGACACACACTCAAAAGAAAGCTCTTTAGTAGATGGAAAAAATTTACGGTCGGTGCCTCACATGATATGAATACGGGTAGTCTCCACTAATGATTGATCAGCAACTCTAATAATGCATTTCTCCCTGCACCAAATTCGCATCACCGGCATGATTAAATCCATTATTTAACACTCTAACAAGCAAGAAATCCGAATGTAGTTCTCTAACATTTCCAAGTTCAATTATGTTGGTCAGAATCTCTATGTAAAGATACCTAGAAGTATGCTAGTGACTCTAAAATCTCTAAAAGTTGGAGGTTTTATGTAAAACTTTTTTTTTTTTGTTTTAAATTTTTAAATTTTTGTTTTAAATTTTTTTTAAAATACATGTTTAACCACTCCCCCACACTTAAACCTTACATTGTCCTCAATGTAATTGAATCGTCCTAGTAAAGTCAAGGTGGGAAATTTTAACATGATAAAGAAATAACAAAAAGCAAAAAGCAAAAGGATAAGAAATACAAAACCTATGGGTTGCCTCCCATTAAGCGCTTGTTTTAAAGTCGACAGCCCGACTTAGCTTTTGCAAGATTCATTCCCCATATACTAACAATCTGAAAATTTGAGGATCCACCCATAATACCTGTTTTGAAAACAATAACTCCATACAAATATTAGCACAAGAAAATAATAGTGAAATTATCGCTCGATAGAAATTTCCCCCACACTTATTCTCGTCCACACTCGGAAGTGTATAAAGAACATAGAATTTGGGAACTTCCATGTATTCCTCTTGGCAAACCTGCATGGTGTTAGCATCAAGTGTTTCTAATGGTGGATATTTAGAAACAAAATCATCCAAAAATACTTTCGAAGCACATACATTCAAACCAATACGAGGTAAAGGAGAAGAATCAATAGGCAAAGGGTTAGACAAACCTTGCACAATCTCTTGTTTTGCGGAATCCTCTTCATCCTTAGATAATTCATGTGAATTACTTACCTCTTGTATATCGTGGTCCTCTATCGAATCTTGCAACCAATCGTCGTTATTTTCTACCTTAACCAAAGTTTTGGCATCATTATAATCATTGGAAAGTTCAATTGGGTCTTCCACAAAATCAATCAATTTGGTTTCATCCTCTAGCATCATCTCTTCAACATTCTCATCATCGGAATCGGGCCATTCACTAAAATGATTCTCATCGGTATAGATTGTAAGATCTTCTTGTGCGGGTGTTACACCGTTTATAACAATAGGTAAGTCACACCCAATCTCCTCCTTCTGAATAGGTGAAGGATCGTTATTATGATCCGGAGTTGGAATAACTTCCTCATTGTTGCAACGCTCATACACTTATGAGACTCATATCTTTCCCTAAGGAATTTTTTCCAAGCACTAATTGCATCTTCCTCAAGCTCTACCTTTTGAATAGGTGCTTGATCATTATTAAGATCAAGGCTCGAGTAAGCTACACTAGCGTCTTCAAAAGTCTCCAAAGGTTGGCCTTTTTCAACATAATCATCGATCAAATATTCACTACACACCATAGGCACATTAGAATAGTTATTGCTTTGATAGCAAAATTCTTCTTTATCACTATCGTCCTTGTATTGATCCATGTCTCTTCGTTCTTTAGCAATGCCGCCTCGACGTGGTTCCTCCCAAACATAGGGTTGCTGGTCTTGTAGTGATTCTTGCAACTTTTGTTGAAGATCCCCAATCATGGCAGACATCTTATCTGCAAAACTAGAGAATTTCTGATGATAAACAAAACTATCCTCCCATCCTTGTGATTGTCCACTTACATACCCGTCATAAGGTTGTTGATATGTATGAGAATATCCATAAGGTTCTCGTAGGAATTTGATCATAGCCAAAAGATTGGTTTTGATTGTATCCTAAGGATGGTTGGAAGTTGCCATAATGTTGAGGTTGAAAACCGTATTGATTGTTGTAATATGCTTGCTCTTGTCCACCATACATGGAAAACCGATACCTGAAATAAGATTCTCAGAAACCAAGTTAGATACGATATACAATCTAACAAAGCAAGAATAAAGCAAAAAGAAAAATAAAAACAACTAAAATCATCCGCTGCTCCCGGCAACGGCGCCAAAATTTGATGCGTGTCGTAGGTGCAATCAAATTAATATCTTATTTCCACTCAATTAAAAATAATATAATGGAAGTCAAGTTCGTTCCCACGAGGAGCAAGAGAATTCTAGTTGTAAAAGTTGTCACAAAAGGGGGGGTATAAAGCAAAAGAAAGTAAACAAAATAATTAAAAGATAAAGTTGAAATCAATAAGAGAGACAAGATCAAGGAATCATTCTTCGTTGCAAAACAATGATTAAAGTTATGTTCTTTTCTACTTGTTATTAGTCACAGATTATCACCAACCGTAGGTAAAGCAGCTAGATCAGTGCTAAACCCCTAAATCCCTTGTATCACCGGACACGGAAGTTCTCGACTACCGGATTCTATTTACCAAACCACCTAGTAGTAGATCACTCTAGATGTAATTTAAATAAACGCATTAAGATTTATGAACTTATTAGGTCAATATTAGTAGTTAGACTCTTAGATCAAGGTCTACTTGCTAACGTTGTTTTCACACACAATTGCTCCATGGAATCCCTCCGCAAGGTCTCGTGTTTGCTACTTATGTAAAGAGTCAAGAAACGATTACTTATCCCCTAACTTTCACTAGCTTTAGATCAAATTAACAAATCAATTTAGCGTGCACTCTAAACAATCTATCAATCAATCATGAATGAATAAACATTCCTATTAGTAAAAACAAACGATAATCATGTGAAAAACTTCAAGATAGAATTGAAACAAAACTCAAATCATGTATTAAGAACTAGGAATTCATCCTCAATCAATAATAAAATTAGCTACTCATGTTAAGGAGTTCACACAAAGAATAAAGAAGAGAGAAGTGTTGTGTGTGTAAAAAGGTGTGTAAAAGATATGTAAAACTTCTCTATTTATAGGCTTCAATATTCTCCAAATCTTCCAAGGAATAGAATCCCTTTCCTTTAGCAATTCAATTTCCAAATTTGAGCCTTTCTCATCTCTTCCATCTTCTCTTTCCAAATTTGAACCAAATTCCACAAACCCATGAGTTTAGATGATTCTAGAGAATTCTCCACAAATTTTCATCCAATTTCAAATCTAAGTCTTCACACCCATGAGAAGAATCCACACAAAATTCTGTAATTTTGTCGCCGGAAAGCTGGTATTATGGCAGGAAGTTGACCGGAATCCGACAAGAATAGTCACCGCCGGTCACCTGAAATTCTCCGCCGTCAATGGTATATTCGACAGAATATTCCGTCAGTCCACCGTTAAAGATAACCGCTGACCTAACGGTCTTCTGTTAGTCAACTAGGTCAAGCCAGATGGTGAGTCGCCTTCGAGTCGGTCTTGCTTGAGCTTCATTGGATCTTACTCACTGAGTTACGAGGGGAAGGATCGGTCATCGGGTTCACCGAGTTAACTCGCCAGGAGCGAGAAATCCGTAGAGTTTCGTTTATATTGGGGCATTTCCAGGCCAAATTCAGGCCTATTTTCTTGATTCTGTGACATTTCCTAGCATACATCTAATTTAGCACAACAGAGCTTCACTTGTTCATCTGCTATTCTCAAAAACCAACAACAACAGCAACAGAACTTCACCATCCATCTTGTCAGTCCGCTGCAACCAACCACCATTGTTCTGGCACTTCTCTGTTAAACAACCCTCTCTTCAATTCACAACAATTAACCACCAGAACCCTTGATTTATTCTCTCACAATCTCATCTCTCGGACCAACACAAGTTCATTCTTCATCAGCGCCTCCAATCCGTCTCAATTTCAACAGCAGAGCCAATTCCTTAAATTCCTTGAATCGCCATAAACCCATCTGTGTTCGATTTTTTAACAAAGAAGAACGACTCAATCCTTCATTCCAATCGATCTCGATTCACAGACGCGACATCAGACCCTAATTCATCATAACACAACAACAGTCACAATTTCATCTTGATTTATCAGTTGCAGAGACCAAATCATAAACCCTTCCTGTTAACCGATTGCAGCAATAGACCTAACTGATTTCTTCTCGATTTGTATCAATAATCTCTCAATTTCTCGATCCCTAACTTCTCTTTCATGGCAGCAGCATCTCACAGCACCACCAACTGATTCCAGTTCATAACTTCAACCAATGTCTTCTTAAACAGCACCAAACCCAACTCTGCTTCAATCTACCACCATCTTCAACGTTAATAGCACAAATTCATCGTTACCAGATCCCTCGATTTCATCTCTCACAATCGAATCCATGTTTAACCCTTTATTCATCACTGATTTCTTTCACTTGTTCCATCATCAATTCATAGTAATAGCACCACCATCTTCTCAAAGAGCGCGCCATCGCTAACTCTCGCCATTGCTCTTTCTCTTCTATCAATTTTCCCGATCTGGTATTACCAAGAAAGAATCGTCGCCTCTTTTGGATTCGGGACGAAATGATTGAGAGAATAAAACTTTCTCAATTTTAGGTTATACAAATTGGGTTCGACACAGGCACTAATATGGGCCGCCCAATAACATCCCAAGCTAACTTACATAGGTGCCTTGAGTATCTAACCAGATGCCTTTAACACTTAAATGGGCTTCCCCTTATCCTTAGCTGAGTTGTCTTTAGTGCTTCTCCAAAGGAAAGTTGCCCCTTAACCTTGACTGGGCTCCAGATAGTGTTCGCCCCTGAAATGACAATTTTGCCCTTTTGGCTCAAATAGAGTAATTTCTTCTTCTTTTCCTCCGTGTGACTCCATAGTAGCTATAAAACTCAAAACAAGCGTAAAATACATAATTTACAAGAAAAATAGCAAAGAAAGCATAAACAATAGATAGTAAATAGGATGTATTCTACACCCTATCAGATTGGGCCTTAGCCCCCAAGTCCCCTTTGTTCATATTGGATTTGGCACCCCCTTAGGGGCTCTCTAGCTCTGTTTAAGGGGTAATAATTTCATGTATCAACATTAGTCCCCTGACTATTGGATCAATTTTCAAATGACCAGGTAGTCAACTTATTATATACCATAAATCCTCTCTCTTTGACAATGGTCAGTTGTCTTTTCATAACGCCTCCTTGGAACTCCTATTACAAGCTGCCATATATAACATCATGCACTGGAGGGTACAGGCGGTTATTGTCTCATTAATGACATAGTTTTTCATATATATAGGTGTTGATGGTGGCTTTTAGCCTAGGGTTAAAATCGTAAAACAACACATCTGGCATGACGTCATTATGACCATTAGCACATTTATTGAATCGATCAGCATGCCTACGTAAGAATTACTAGGGTACCTTTTTTCTTTCTATGTATCATGTTCCACGGCAGAACCCCTAACATTGATTGACATCACCTGTACAAAACCCTCATCCTACCGCGCCAAGGCATGCCAACCATGCCAGCCGCACCACTGTGCCAATGGCAAACCGTGCCAGCCACATCTACCGCGCCAAGGCATGCGAACCATGCCAGTCGCACCACTGTGCCAATGGCAAACCGTGTCGGCCACATCTCCGCGCCAAGGCATGCCAACCATATCAGCCGCACTACTGCGCCAATATCGAACAATGCCAAGCCAAACCGCGCCTTGCCTTGGCCCAAGCCATGCTAGCCGCACCATGTGCCAAACGGCATGTCAAACCATTGGCCCCACCTCGCCAAGCCAAACGCACCTTGCATTGGCCCTAGCCATGCTAGCAGCACCATTTGCCAAACGGCATGCCAAACCATTGGCCCCACCTCGCCAAGCCAAATGCACCTTGCCTTGGTCCTAGCCATGCTAGCCGCACCATGTGCCAAACGGCATGCCAAACCATTGGCCCCACCTCGCCAATCCAAACACACCTTGCCTTGTCCCTAGCCATGCTAGCCGCACCATGTGCCAATGGCATGCCAAACCTGCGGCCCCACTATACCATGCCGGCCTTCCCTATGCGGCTACAAAAACGAAGGCGTGCGACAATCAACGGTCTCCCTTCAATCTCAGGAGCAAATCCTAGTCGTCCAGGGTTACCAGACAACGCAAGGTAACCTTTGGCCCGAAACCCTAGTTTGGCCACGCCAAGGCGTGCCATGCCAATGGCATGCCAACCTAGACGCGCCACCATGCTGGCTTTCCCTATGCGGCTACTAAAACGAAGGCGTGCGACAATCAATGGTCTCCCTTCAATCCCAGGATCAAATCCTAGCCGTCCAAGGTTACCAGACAACGCATGATAACCTTTGGCCCGAAACCCTAGTTTGGCCACGCCAAACCGAGCCAAAGCATGCCATGCCAATGGCATGCCAACCTAACCCGCACCACCATGCTGGCCTTCCCTATGCGGCTACTAAAACGAAGGCGTGCGACAATCAACGGTCGCCCTTCAATCTCAGGAGCAAATCCTAGCCGTCCAAGGTTACCAGACAACGCAAGGTAACCTTTGGCCCGAAACCCTAGTTTGGCCACGCCAAACCGCGCCAAGGCATGCCAACCTAGCCGCGCCACCATGCTGGCCTTCCCTATGCGGCTACTAAAATGAAGGCGTGCGACAATCAACGGTCGCCCTTCAATCACAGGATCAAATCCTAGCCGACCAAGGTTACCAGACAACGCATGGTAACCTTTGGCCCAAAACCCTAGTTTGGCCACGCCAAGGCATGCCATGCCAATGGCATGCCAACCTAGCCGCGCCACCATGCTGGCCTTCCCTATGCGGCTACTAAAATGAAGGTGTACGACAATCAACGGCCGCCCTTCAATCCCAGGATCAAATCCTAACCGTCCAAGGTTACCAGACAACGCATGGTAACCTTTGACCCAAAACCCTAGTTTGGCCGCGCCAAGGCATGCCATGCCAATGGCATGCCAACTCTGTCGCGCCACCATACTGGCCTTCCCTACACGGCTATCAAAAACGGAAGCGTGCAACGATCAACGACTACCTTTCCTATCTTAAGATGCAAAATCTCGACCGTCGAAGGTCACCAAGCTAGCAAGTCTCCCAAGCTTGACTTGCCAGGAAATAACCATGCTACATGTTTTCCACGAAAACATTCGAGACATCAATACATATCACAAACTGAGGGATCCACTTTGGGTATTGGTTTGGCGGTTTACAGCGTGCGGCGTACACTACGCCCGTCATAAGGAAGTGTAATAAGGATGAGGCGGTTAGTAAATACAAGGAGTAATGGTGAAACACTTTTTTTTATGGAACATCAATTCCATGCGTTAACGGTTACCACCTCCTCCCATTTACTCACCCATTTTTCCATTCCTTAATGAGACCAGAGTACGTTTCACTTCGACTTGTATAAATAGGTCTTACCTATTTCCACCGAACAACAAGTTCAGTTAGGAGCAATACAACACTCAGAAACATTTGCTAGCTTTCCATCGGTTAGCTTCCCATATTCTGATACAAGTCGTGAAACCACTACTCTTCCAGAATCAACCTGGTCTCAACACTTTCTTCACTTCCCTCCCCAAAACCAACCCATTCTCCTCCTTTTTGTGACCGAAGCAAGTCTGGAACGGCCATTTCTTGGTTTAGGCCGGATTTGTACATATTGATCTCTCGATCTAAAGTACTCCCTTGTAGTACATTGTTTAGGGTTTAAATTCGTTTCTCACCCACACACCCGAAATCAGCAGAAACCATTTTCACCCTCAAACAATAGGTGATTCACAGTTTCTGGTTCGACCATCACTTTCATCTTTACCATTTGTTTCAGATACTCCTCCCATCGCCAATACCTCGCTTAGATGGCTCATCCTCTTCACGGTTATGTGTTAACTTTAGCACCCGTCCCCGCGTTAGTCACGACGTTTTTTAAGCATCATGAATTAGCTCGGTTGTTGCTAGTAAGGGTTGAGATCGAGGCGCTTCGGGATCAAAAGGTAGCGAACAAGAATTATATGCGCGCCAAATTTGATGAACAATATGCAGCATACCAAACCGCTCAGAAAGCCGATCCATCCGGACATGTATCGCTCGAGGTTCAACGTGCGTTAGACGACGCGGTCACAGCTCGTTACGCGTCGAATTCATTATTCATGGATTCTATGGAAATGATGACCACTATAGATCATGCGATAGCCGATTGTCGCCTTCATGTCTCCGATCGAGGAACACCGCAAATTCATGGTCATACCCTGACTCTGGCAGCTGTTTCTGCGCTCGTATGCCCGTCTTATCCTCAGGATGAGTTAGCGCGTATGTTAGTGATGAGAGAGGAAGTGGGTTTGTTGTGGACCCTTAGGATGATTCGTCAGGACAAGGCGCGTAAGGATTATGATGAGTATGAATACATTCTTTCATTCGCGCATGGGGCATGAGCCAAAGATAAAATCATGCAGGATATCCACAAGCTGGTATATGAAGCCGATCGGGACTTGGCTCTGGCCAATGTTCAGTGTGAGGAGGCGCGTTTAATGGTGTGGATGTAGATATTGCCCGTTGCCGTGTGTTGATCTCCGACTAAAAGGGGTCAATTTGTGTTTATTTATTTTATGTGTTTTTTTTTTTAATTTAATTTAGATGGCTTCCCCTTTTTGTGGTGATTCTGGTGTTTGTTATATTGTTTGCATGGTTCGGAGCGGGAGGGTAGGAGAGGCTTGTGGTACTCCCAAGTCCCTCTGTATTCTTGGGCGCGGTTATTCCTTGTGCTCCCCCCCTTTTTTTTGAGAGAGGAAGGGTAAGGGAGGCTTGTACTTTAAATGCCCATACTCCCCATTCTTTTTGTTTTAGATGGAGTACGTGCATGGAACGCGCCTATTCTCCTATGTAGTTTTTCAAGAAAGGGTAGAATTAAAGCGCACCCTTCTGCGGTGCTTGAAACGGGGTGGGGTGGGGGTGGGGGTGGGGGTGAGTTGGGTTTGAACGCGCTTACTCCCCTGCTTTTGTTGTGGATTGGGAATGTTTCGTGAAACGCGCCTACTCCCTCCTTGTTTATCTTGGAATGGAGAGCGGCGTTTGGGTGGGCAGGGCGTATGAGAAAAATGCGCCTACTCTTTCTTTCTTTTTTGCTATGGATGGATCATGTTTCTTTAAACGCGTCTACTCCCCTCTTGTTTTTCTTGGAATGGAGAGCGGCGTTTGGGTGGGCAGGGCGTATGAGAAACGCGCCTACTCCTCCATTCTTTTCTTATTTGGATGGAACATGTTTCTTTAAACACACCTACTCGCCCCCTTTATGTTTCTTTAAATGGGGAGCGGCATTTGGGTGGGCAAGGCGTATGAGAAACGCGCCTACTTTTAGAGAGAGATGGAGGGTAAAAGAGGCATGTACTTTAAACGCGCCTACTCCCCCCTTTTTTTTGTTTTAGATGGAGCACGTATGAGAAACGCGCCTACCCCCTTATTTTTGCTTCAAATAGAGAGCGACATTCGATTTAGCACCTTTGTAAGTTGATTAATTGTCCGGGTAGTCGTAGTGTCTCATAACCCTTTATAAATTTGTCAGCCAGCCGAGTATCTATGCATCCCAGGGCCTTTCGTAAATTTGTCAGCCAGCCGAGTGTCTATGCATCTCAGGAATTTATCGTCCGGTCGAGTGTTTATGCATCTCGGGGCCTTTCGTAAATTTTTCGGCCGGTCGAGTGTTTATGCATCTCGGGGCCTTTCGTAAATTTGTCAGTCGTCCGAGTGTCTATGCATCTCAAGGCCTTTCGTAAATTTGTCAGTCGGCCGAGTGTTTATGCATCTCGGGGCCTTTCGTAAATTCTTCAGCCGGCGGAGTGTCTATGCATCTCGGGGCCTTTTGTAAATTCGTCAGCCGACCGGGTGTCTATGTATCCCGTGGCCTTTTGTGATTCTTTTACTGTTTATAACTGGCTTTTATTATGTGAAATAGGTGCTCGTACATTAGGTAACTTATGCATGGAATCTCTTTAACCATTTGACGTTGATGGGAGTCTTGACTTTGGTACCATCCATTTGTATTAGCTTGTAGTATCCGCTCTCGGCCACCTTCCGGATTTTGAATGGGCCTTCCCAATTTTTGCGAATTTCCCCGCGCTGGAGTTTGTCTGTACGTGGGGGGAAATTTTGAGCGCCAGTCGTCGACTTTTAAATTTCTTTCTTTCACACTTTGGTTGTAGTAGTTGGTTGTTCGCTTCCTATATGCCTCTGCAAACCGCTCTGCTCGCGCAATTCTTTCCTCTATCGTGTCCAGATGCGCGAATCGGCTTACTTCATCAGGCATGGTGTGACTGGCCATTACTAATCTTGCCGATGGTACTGTTATTTCCGCGGGTAGTATAACATCCTTGCCATAGACCAAAGAATAAGGTGATGCCCTGGTGGAACTTTGCGTTGAGATCCTGTATGCCCATAATGTAAGGGGTAGATGTTCATGCCATACCCTGTGGTGGTCGTGCACTGTCATGCTCAAGATTCGAAGGAGAGTTGTATTAGTAGCCTCAGCCTGCCCGTTTCCCTGGGGATAATAAGGGGTCGACGTATTTAGCTTCGTGTTGTATTGCTGGAGTAAATCAATTAAAACTTTATTAACGAACGACTTAGCATTGTCCACCCCGATTATCATGGGTGCGCCGAACCTATAAATGATGGGTTCCTTGATAAATGCGGCTATGGTTTCCCCCGCGTAGTCTTTCAAAGGTATCGCCTCGACCCACTTGGATGCATACTCCGTAGCGGTGATTGTGTACTTATGTCGCTTTGAGGAGTTTGGATTTATCGGACCTATGAGGTATATCCCTCAACTGTGGAATGGCCACGGTGTTACTACGCTGTGTAGTTGGGTATGAGGCGCCTTGATCAGTGTCCCGTGCATCTGGAAACTCAAGCATTTCCTGACATGCTCGGCGGTACCACTCTACATAGTCGACCAGTAGAACCCTCCTTCATAAAGTTGCAAGAATAGTTTCCGCATCCCTTGGTGCTCGGCATTGTGGGATTGGGTCATGACTTTGGGAGCCTCTTGCTCGGATAAACAGCGTAAGATTGCATTGCTATAAATTCTTCGATAAAACAGGTTTTCGTTTATGAAGAATCGTGACGCCTTTCTTTGAATTTGTAGGATCATAATATCGCCACAACAACAACTCGCGAAGACAACGGATAACAACATTGCGAGTCAGTCGCAGAAGGTTAAATATAAATGACGCATTGGATGACGATAGGAGGATATGAAACCTGGCGAAAGTTAAGAAGTGTCGCGAGTACGAATGTTTGTACATCTGCGACACTTCGCAAGACATTTCCGAAAATAAAGGATAGCTTAGCTGTCATTCACTATGTACTACCCTATATAAAGGGATGAGTGGATCTGTCGTGGAGGAGGTCTTTGGGTTGAAGAGTAAGTCATTAGGAGAGAGAAACAGAGAGAATATTTGTAAGTTCTTAAGTGTAATTCCATTTTCCTGTGTAAAGATTCAAGAAAGTTATTAATAAACATTCATTCATAATTGTTCATCTATTATCTTTTGAATGGATTAGTTAAACAAAATATAGTGAGGGGTGTATTGTGGGATTTCCTGCAACTACATATTGGCGCTAGAAACAGGCTTTGAACAGCATTAAAAGAAGAGAATTAACAAGAAAGAAATTTGAGATAATTTTCAAAGAATTTACCAAAAGAGAAATGGCTAGAAGAAGAAATGTACTTGAACAACCGGTGAGAAGAAGTGGAAGACTTATTTGGATAAAGGAGAAATGAAAGAGGAGAATCGTCAAGGATGAATATGAGGAATGATGAAGAGAATCATGTCCAAGCTTTAGTTCCACCGTAGCAAATGAAACTGTGGATTACGATAGAGTAAGTGTGCACACTTGGAGGACGGATTACGAGGATGAAAGGGAAGAAGAGCAACAATTGGTAAACAATGGACAAGGAGAAGAAGATCAAAGAATGAATGGAGAAATGAATCCAGGAAATGAAGAACTCACAAAGATTGGAAACATTGAGACAAACGATACATGAAGAGAGGCGACTAGAGGCAGAGAAACGAGCAAACTTGACAATACAGAATCATGAATTAAGAATGGAAAATATAAGATTGCAAAATAGAAGATCGAGAAGCACTGCGAGATCGAGTTCAAGATCGACTAGGGAAGAAAGAAGGAGAGCTTTACCAACGAAATTACAGAGGTAGAAAACCAACGGAAGCACAAAATCTCAGCTCGAACATCATGAAAGAAGAGAGGACGCAGAAGATCGTTATATTCCCCATCCCGAGAATTTCCAAGATGAGCGAGAATGAAGAAAATCGGGGAACTAGGCGATTTCGAGGCCAAATGATCCACCCATTTGAAGGAAGAGCAATACTGCATGGAAGAGAAGCATTGAGAAGGCAAAAAGAGATCGTGGGACGACATTGAGAAACATTATGTTTGAACAAGCACGCTTAGCCCGCGAGAGAGAGAGAGTAAGAGCGAAGTGGAAAACCAAGAATTGGAAGAAGCAATCCGGCAAAATAATCACGACAACCGAGAGAGGAGGCGAGCACAAGATCGTGTCAATAGAAATACCAATGGAGAATACGAAAGGATGCAGAGGAGAGTTGATAGAGAACCCAGAAGAGAGAACAATAGATATAATGGTGTGCGAATTGATGAAAGAGACGAAGGAGAAAGTCGCAGAGAAAGGAGAGAAGAAAATAGTGGACAAGAAGGTCAAAACAGGCATGAACGCAGGAGGCGAGAGGCAGAGCTAAAAAGACCAGCAGAATCAAATCCTGAGGAAAATGAGCAAATCTTGAAAGAACTAGCAGAAATGAGAAAATTGTTAAACAGTAGGAAGGAAGGAGGAAGAAGACAGTTGGATGAAGCCATCGCGGAGGCTGCGAAGACTCCTTTCACAATAGAAGTACAAATGGGAGGAATACCACCTAAATGCAATCTGCCTGTATTAACCAACATTTTCGATGGAACAACCCGTGCGATACAACACATCAAGGCTTATATGAGATGTATGTTACAGTGGGAGAATCATGATGCCATATTGTGCAAATACTTCGCATCAAGCTTAATTGGAGAAGCACTGAAATGGTTTGAAGGATTACCGAGAAACACAATCTCGTCATTCAACCATTTACAAACTATTTTCTTGGGAGCGTATATAAGTAACAATTCCACGCGACCAGGAATTGAAGATGTATTCGGATTGAAACAAAGAGTTGGCGAGAGTTTAAGACATTTGACAATGAGATGGAGGACAATGTGCAGTGAAATGGCCTTGGAAGGGTAGAGGAAAGATATCTCATTTTATCATTTGTAAATGCTCTGTTCGCAACAAGTTTGTTATACATTCAAATATTCAGAATTAAAAATACGATTACGATGGGCGAGCTGCGAGAACTCCAAGAAGAATACATTGCTTTGGAAGAAAGACAAAATGAAATGGAATCATACCGGTTGCGAATACAAGTTCGAACGCTGCGAATGCAAGTTTATTACCAAAATTTTTAAATTCAGTGGCGACCACTTCGCAAGGGCAACCGGAAAACAGAGTTGACGATGGACAGCAGAAAATAGTGGCAATGGGAAGCCGAGATCAGGAGGAGTTTGATAGAGAAAGGAACTACTACAACCGCGACAACAATAATAAAATTCAGAGATTAGATCATATGCAAGAAACTTATGGAGGACAAAGGAAGAATAACCATGGAAGGCCAAGAAATCGCAGAGTGGTATGGGAAGAGATCGAATGCCACCACTAAATGCTAGTGTTGAGAAAATTTGGGAAGCTATACTTGTAATGGAGGACGTACCACCACCATGGAATGCAGGGGAGTGAACCACCGCCAAGTGACCCGAAAGTCATGAATATTGTTCTTACCATCGCTTTCATGGACATCTAACAAATGATTGCGAAACATAAAGAGAATCATCCTCGAATGATTGATCGGGGAAATTGGCTCATTTTCTAAAAAATGAAGAGAAAGGAAGCAAGTACTAACAACATCACCATCGAAGTGCAAAGAACAGGTTTCAAAGAAGGGAAAAGAAGCATTCGTAATAGAAGTAGGAACAAAGGCCAAAAATCTATTTTGCAACTCTATAGTTCATTCATATCGTACAATTGAAGATTTTCACGATAATGTGCTTAGTAGAGTATATGCAAGAGATTTTCATAACAAAGAAGTGATGAACTCTGGTAGAAAGTCGCAATTGAAAGATTGGCAACTAAAAATTATTTCTTTCTCTCAATGACGAGATACCCAAAGGAAGAGAAGCACATGATAGCCCGTTGGTGGTGCGACTAGACATTAATCCAAGACCGAGTTGATGGAGAAGATGACGAAGCGAGAAAATTGTTGGGCAATCAATAGAATCCTAATCGACACTTTGGTAGTTCGGTGAATATTCTGTTTTACCATACTTATAAGACCATGGGTGGAGAGGATGAAAATTTGATTCCTTCAACGTACAAAATCTACGGTTTTAACGGACAAATAACAAACCTAAAGGAGAGGTTCACATGATGATACCTTTACAAGGGTTATCAGCTGACATTTTATTTTGCGTGGTTGACGTGGAATCTCCTTATAACGCATTAATCGGGCGACCATGGCTGCACGAAATCTTGGGAGTAGCATCAACATACCATCAATGCATAAAATTTCCCCATCCAAATGGTATTGGAATTATAAAGGGAGATTGGAAGGAAGGTCAGAAATGTTATGAGGTTGACGTAGAGAGTTGTGAAGAGAGAAATGCTAAAAGGAAAGGTTGGAAACAGAATATCAAAGATGAACAGAGAAAAGAGAAGCTGATGGTGGATACTATAGAGATAAGAAATGAAGAAGCATCGCGAAGTGCCGCAAGAATAGGCGAATGTTACGATGCTGCAACGATAATTGGTTGTAGTTCATCGCGAAGTGCCGTGGAAACATCGAGAAGTGCCGCAGATGAATGCATGGAAGCAAGCGAACGTTACGATGGGAAGGAGTCCTTCAAGGATTGGGATAACGCTGAGGCAAAGAGTACAATGAACAAAAGGCATAAAAAGTAAGCTGAATGGTCTGTGATAAGTAATCGACAAAGGTATATCAAAGGCAAGACTAAGAAGAAATGATACGTGAGAATTTCGACAAGAAGATTGTACAAGAATCTGAGGCAAAAATGAATGAACAACATTGTGCGATGTCTTCGCAAATTAAATATCAGACAAACAATTAAATATGAATGATTGAATGATTTAACAACAATGAATGAATAAATGAATGGGACGAACCTTTATGGCGTACACCCTAGTTCGCGAATTACATTTCGTAAGAGGCAAATGTAAGACCTAAAGTGCGTCATATAAGGGGTATCTCTTAACATGGCTTAGGGAAAAGGTTACACCGCCCCGGAACTGGGTCATGCAGATTTGGGGCCCATGAAAGCCTATCAGGAGGAGATACCTTGGATTCCCAACTATATATGTAGGTTATACCCTGGTTGGGCGACCGAGGGTCTCTTCCAAGGAGTCAGCGTATGATCAAGGCGCCGAGGTACACGGTTGAGTCAAGAGTGCGGGGAGCATGGAACTTCCTTACCACTCTTGACAAGTCTTGGCGCATGCTCTCGGCCCGAAGAAAACTCCACTTAGGTGCAGCCTTGTAACCATAAACTCTATAGGTATAAGGGATAAGAGGTGCGAAAACAATCGGTTGTTGTTAAGACCGAATGGGAGGAGCTAGCCTTGTATGGCCGATGTACGCCTCCTTGAAGGGGCAACCGGGGGAGGTGATAAGGGCGGCACCCTCCATTAGGGAGCCGATAAGTGCCAAAGACGCAAATGTCACGAGGCTTTGTTTCCGCAAGGAAACTTAGGCTTGTCATATTTGTGCAATGATCTGTAGAGGCAAAAATACTAACGCGAGGGTAAGACGAGATCAATGGGTCCTTACATGCAAGTGTAAAGACGTCCTGCGATTTCGTCGCACGACGACAATGTCATGGGGCTTTACTTTACGCAAGAGAATTTAGGCCGTCATATTGTCGCAAGCCAAATATCCTGCAGAGGCAAAAATACTTGAATAATGATAAGACAAGGTCAATGGGTTTTTACATGCAAGTGTAAAGACGTCCTGCGATCTTGTCGCAATAAAGGGTGGCAGAGTAAGACCTTTACTTAGGAAGGTCAAGCTTAGAAGTCCACCAAAAATGATAAGGCGAGACCAAAAATCTCTTCTTTAATGAAAAGTTCTTGCGATTTCATCGCAATTATAAATTTAAACATCATTCCTGATCAGAAGAAGAAAGTGCAAAATCTCAGAAATTTCATTCTTTCATCTGAAGATGCATAACAGAGGCAAATATGGGGATGGAAAAGATGAAATATTGTTATCCATCTTCCAATGAAAGAGTTATACATTAATAATGTTAGCCAACTATATTACAAGGAAAAAACTGCCAAGAAAGGGGAATGAAGATGGAATTTACGGACAACAAACCCAAGAAGTTTACAAAAAAGACACAGAAATGCACAGATATTACACGCAGCGAAAGAAACAAAAAGAATTATCTCTTTGGCGATTCTTCTCCTCTATTTGATCCTTCAATTCTATTATTCTCGCCGCCAGAATTTTCTTCTTCGCTGGCTTCACTATCAGAAATGTCTGAGACAGGCAAATTCTCAGGAACTTCTTCGGAAAGCCAAGGATATGAAGAAAGAGGGATTTTATGATCTTTACAAACATATTCCATGGCTTCATTATAAAACGAACGGCATCATTATTAAAATTCGCCACCGTAGTTTGAAACTCGATTCTTCAACTTGGAATATTTATTCTCGCGAAGGTTGAGATTCTTTGCGAAATGTGCTTTCTCGTATTCAAGTTCTTCAATCCTTGCTTGAAATCTTTTTCGGACTCGCAAGTAGACAACGATAAGTTAACAACTCAACAAAGAATATTACGGAGGTAAGAAACAGATAAGGTATAATAAGTAACCTTCTCTGTCAGATATTATATCTTTAACCAAGGAAGTGTGCTCGGTATGAAGACTAACATCAACACCTAAATTATTCCTGGCATTATCTAAGATTTTCGCGGCCCAAGCGAATTCATCATCATTATTTATAATAAGAAGTGAACGAATTTGGTTTTCTCGCTCAGTAAGTAAGGAATTCTGACGAAGCAAGTCATCTCGCTCCATTTGCACTTCGAGAAGGGACTTTTGAAATGTTGCTAATGCACAGGCACCATTATTAGCAATGCGATCTTTGTCATCTATATGGTCACTAATTTTCTTCCTTAAAATTTTGGTTTCCTCATGAGACTCGAGGTACATTTGTTTAAACGGTTGGCTGTACTTAAACTAGATCTCGTGCTCAATTTCTAAGAGGCGGTACTTGGTTTGGAGTTCATTTAATGAAAGAGTATTAATTCTCGCTCGACGAACTACTTAAAGAGTTGTTGAGATGAGCGAGAAGAGTATCATTATCCATAGGCTCAGGAAATGAATGGAGAAGAATAGCTTCTTCGGAGAGGTTATATACATCTGCGAAAGTGATAAGTCGTAGCAACAGGAAATTGATAAAACAAAATAATAAGAGGGAAAAATTTTTTATACCATAAAGTTCCGATTAGCATTCGGAGAGTGGTAACTTTGTCTTTTCAGGCGAAAACTCAGTCTCCAATTGTTGGATCTTTTCGCGATATCTCGCAGACTCAACTTCTAATTCTTTGATCCTTGTGCAAGATTGGGTATTCTTCTTCAATTGAATGTTATACCTCCTCTCAAGATCTGAGGCAACCACAAAAGAAGTTTTTCCAGCCTGCGAAGAAAGATAAAAAGGCTATTAAGATATAAATTAAAAAATGAAGTTGGAAGGGAAACATAAGGTCGAACATACCAACGAATTAAGTGCATTTAAGAAGCTAGGGGATACAGATCTAGAAACTCCTTTGAAAGAGTCATTGCCATCCAGTAGTGTAGCATTGCATACAGTGGCGAGGCTCTCGCATATAGAAGTCAGGTGAGTATCTCCAATTCCTTGAAGAGAATCCGAGAAGATGCTGAACAATTGATCCATAGGAGAATTGGCTGATTGAGCTTCATTTTGGAAAGTTGAATCCAAAACATTATCATTATCATCTTCATCGGAAGACTCAGAACTTGAGCTAAGATGAGAGGAAGGCTGAGCTTTTCGCTTCTTAGATGGTGGAGCGAGAAGACTTATCCTTGCGTGCATTGGCTTTAGTTTTGCCTTTAACCTTCGCAGCCTATCGTTTCTCAGCGTCAACCTTCGCATACAAATGAAGATAAGAAATAGAGGCAACAATATTGTTAAGTAATACAAAAAGGATATTTCTTACTTCATCCGTAAGCGATCGAAGTATTGCCAAGGTGCTTGCCAGTGGATTTGCCTTGTAACTTTTCCTCAGTTTGGCAATCTGGAAAATTTACAAACTCAATGAATACAAGAGGAAAGAGGGATTGCAAAAGCAAACTATGGAGACATACCTCTTTCGTCTCCTCGGGCCACTTAAATTCCCAAGGATGATAGCCTGCGAGATTTGCGGGAGTACATGCGAACCTGCTATGTAAGGTCCACTTAAGAGCAAAGGAACAACCCACCACCTCTCATCTTTAGAGTGGCGAGGAGTAGTGTTCTTACCCGAATGCCAGTCGATATCTTGCATAAGTAATTTATCCTCAGGGATATTATCTTTTCTCTTCAACCGAGCGCCCCAGCGAGATTTCTTATTTCTCATGCCTATTACTTCATAATTTTCAAAGAAGTTTTCCACAGTGTATTTCTCAGGGATTATTTCTAAATTTACATATTCGGGATCTCTCCATTGTTAGGGTATAGAGATCCTTTGCCAGCACCACGACTGGCAAACTCGAGCATTAGGCGGATACAATCGCCGCATAGTTGATAGACGGCTCGCGAGAAGTTCGGATGGGAAAGGATTTCATAAAAGAGTGGCATCTCAGGATCATATAAAGGAATGGGAAGTCCTGCGAGAAGTTGACCTAGCGAAACAATAATCTTATGATCATCACATTGATGATCAGAAAAAAGCTTGGCAGTGAGTATAGATGAACCTTTTTGATTAGGAATGATAGAAAGGGTGAAACCTTGATCTTGCAACTTTTTCTGAGTCTCAATAAAGCGAGGTTTGTACATACGACTAAGTGAAGCCATTATCAATATGGGAATGGATAAAGAATCGAAGATTAAGATATGATAAAAAAGATTGAAGATTTGCAGTAATAGAAGCGCAACTTGCGGAAGAAGAAGATAAAAGAAAAATTGCAGAGAGAAGACGAAAGAGGAGAAGAGAAAGATATGAAAATATATATAGAGAGAAACATCCTCGGGGCAACGAGAGCATTTAATGTGAGAAGGGACGTGAATGGTTAAGAATAAACGATTGGAAGAAACGTGTCAGGAATAGAATGGAGGAGTAGACATCTGTAATAAAGTCCGTATGGAAAGAAGGAACTGAAACAAGTACAAATAAACAGTTTTGCGGTTCAAAAATATTGATTCTCATGACATTCTCTCCTTCGCAGAGAAGACATGAGAAGAGGCAAGATGTAGGATCATAATATCGCCACAACAACAACTCGCGAAGACAACGGATAACAACATTGCGAGTCGATCGCGAGAAGGTTAAATATAAATGACGCATTGGATGACGATAGGAGGATATGAAACCTAGCGAAAGTTAAGAAGTGTCGCGAGTACGAATGTTTGTACGTCTGCGACACTTCGCAAGACATTTCCGAAAATAAAGGATAGCTTAGCTGTCATTCACTATGTACTACCCTATATAAAGGGATGAGTGGATCTGTCGTGGAGGAGGTCTTTGGGGTTGAAGAGTAAGTCATTAGGAGAGAGAAACAGAGAGAATATTTGTAAGTTCTTAAGTGTAATTCCATTTTCCTGTGTAAAGATTCAAGAAAGTTATTAATAAACATTCATTCATAATTGTTCATCTATTATCTTTTGAATGGATTAGTTAAACAAAATATAGTGAGGGGTGTATTGTGGGATTTCCTGCAACTACAGAATTTTCAGAGCATCCTGCCTTTAGCTAGGTAGTTTGCCATGATGTAGGTAGTCGATATACGGTTGTGTCCAATCGACGCCTTCGGCCGAACAGACTTCCGCGGGCTGTGGTGGAGCTTGGCAGTCAGCGCAGCTATCTTACAGGGCCGCAACTTGTGCTGACATACTTGGCCAATATACTCCTAGCCTTTGTAGCTTTCTGTAGAGTTGGACAACGCCTGTCTGACCGCAAGTTTCTACGTGTAAGTTCTGTAGTACTCTTTCTGCTTTCTCCTTGTTTAAGCATCTTTCCAGGGATCCTCCTGCGGACCGATAGTACAAAACCCCTGTATTATCATGAATTGCCTAAGAGCTTTAGCTGGCATGACTCGATCCTCGTCTACCTTTGTCAGATATTCGATATACAATCGCCAGTCATCCGCTTCATCGAAGGCTAGGTCTTATTCCAAGTGCTGGGTAGTTCATTCCTTCTCACTGTCATTGTACCCTCATCTTCATCATTAAGTTGCATTTTACTCGCCAGAGTGGCCAGGGAGTCTGCATACCTATTCCCGCTCCTACCCGTTGGTCTAGAATCGATTTTGTTTGATGCATCAAGCTTTGTGCTTCTGCCCTATATGGTTCCAGGTGCGCCTCTTTCACGTGGAAGTCGTCGTTTACCTGGTTAGTTACTAACTTAGAGTCGACTTTATCTCCATGCTTCCCAGGTCGAGCTCTTTCGCCAATCTAAGGCACAGAATCAGTGCTTCGTATTCAATAACATTATTACTGCACTGAAAATCCAGTTTGAACGAGTATGACAGCAAGTCTCATTGCGGGGCTTCGAATACCATACGGATCCTATTATGTTTCAATAAGACGATCCATCGAAGAACATGGTCCAAAGCTTATCATTTTCCGCGGCTGCTACCTCTCCATGTATGTATTCATGTACTTCATCGTGACCTTCTCCTGGGAACATTGCCATTAGATCAGCTATTGCTTGCCCACGTACTTCCTTCGGTCGTTGATACTTGAGTTCAAACTCGGATAGTTGTAGTAACCAACGCGCGGTCCTCCCCGTAAAGAAAGGTTTGGAAGCCAAGTATGCTATTGGGTTCGTCACGGCTATCACGGTCGTCTCGTGGGTTAGTAAGTAAGGGCGTAACTTCTGCGAGGCGTAGATGAGGGCTAGGCATGCTTGCTCGATGCGCGGATATCTGAGTTCTGCATCGCGTAGAACTCGTCTTACATAGTAGATAGGTGACAACTGGTCACCCCCCATATCCCGTGCCAGTACGGCTTCAATTGCTAAGTTGGTGGATGCCGTGTAAAAATATAATAGGACCCCTTTGACAGGTGGTTTTAATACTTGTGGGTTGACAAGGCACTGTTTGAGTTTTTGGAACGTCGCACATTGTATCTCTCCCCATGCGAACACAGCGTTTTTGCTTAGTAACGGCAGCGTTATCATCGAATATGAGATGACTGATCGGTGGTGCCAGGTTGTTGATCTTATATCCACTATAAAGACTTGAAAGTTTTCAAATTTGGCCATGAGAAGGGATAATCCTTGTGAACATAATAAATAATGATGGAGATAATGGGAAGCCTTGACGTAATCTCATTCCACTTGAAAATTCCCATACGGTGCACCATCTAGAAGGATAGAGAAAGTCGAAGTAGAGACACAATGCATTATTAACTTATGAGCATGATCATGTATACCCATTTGATGAAGCATAAAACTCAATAAAGACCAGGAAACTCTGTTGTAAGCCTTCGACATATCTAATTTAAGAGCAAAGATACCTTGTTGTAGATGGGGAAAAACGATTTGCTGTTTTTTTTAGGAAAGTGAAGAGACGACCGTGCGGGTGAGACTCCTCAACCGAGTAAACTTCTTAACCTCAAACAGATGCACTGCACGGGAGTGCTTTGAGTTCGAGAGATCAATCTGTAGGACTCCGGCCTAAACCAAGTCAATGGACGTTCCAGAATCAATTCGGTCACAAAGAGGGAGATGGGTTGATCTGTAGGAGGGAAGCTGAGAATAGTGTGATATCAATGATGATCAAGTATTGTGGGTTTCTGCAAGTTTTCTGTGAACTGTTGAGTTCGAATAAGTTCTGGTCGATTGATGGAATTCTTGAGAGTGATTACTCGAAAAATTGTGTTCTTTCAACCATGGATTCAGAGACTTATTTATACTGCCAGAATAATAGACGCATTGATCTCCAGTAAGTGTGACGGTTGCTTGAGTGAAAGAGTGGGAAATCGTGGTTTCACCAGTTCCTCGTACGTGAGAGGGTTGGTTGATTTTCCACCCACTACTTTGCTAACTCCCTCAAGCGCTTGCACGACTTACTCACATTTCTCATCGTGGATAAACACATGTGCTGTAGGCCTCCAGACCAAAACCCTAATTAATATACCCCATGTGACGTGATTGATGTCTCATGAACATGGAGTCTGCGAAGCAGACGTGTATTTGATCAGTCAATCAGTCAGTCGTTGACTTGATTAGAAAGTGGGTTTAAGTATTGCTCAGTCGAGCATGATTTCTGAATGTCTGCTAGGACGTGTAATTCTTAAATGAATGATGTTGATATTGCTCGTCTGAGCAAATATTGTAAGTTCGATGAATTGTTGAGTATTGAGTTGAATCGGTATTCGACGGTAAATTACTGAATATTGATAGTTAGATCAATATTCGAGCATTTGAGCGAGTATTGCTCATTCGATAAATTACTGAATATTGATAGTTAGATAAATATTCGAGCATTTGAGCGAGTATTTCTCATTCGATAAATTACTGAATATTGATAGTTGGATCAATATGCGACCAACTGAGTGATAGACACATTTTTTGTGTCTGAATTGTCCTCAGTGCTGGTATTGTTGGAACTCGATTTTTGTACTAATATTGTGTTTTTATGTATTTTTAGGTATTTTTGGAAATAAATATTTTTTGGAAAATTCGGCTCGAAAAGTTGTGCGGAACACCCCCGGAGGACATTTGATATTCGGACTCCCACTTTGGATAAGGGGTAACCCAATTACTAAGGGGCACCCAATTGATATTCGCACCCCCAGCTGTTGGATAAGGGGTGACCTTCTTCTCCATTTCAAAAACGAAAATTGGCGGGAAAACTAGTTTTTCACCGCGTAATAAGGGTTGCAATTTTGGGAGGGATTAAAGGAGACTAAAGGGCTGAAATTGATTGGGTATCTTCCTCTGGGCCTAACAGGGCTTGTGTGGGTCGACTGGTCGTCTAAATTTGGCTGGAATTGTCGTGAGAAGAAAAACAGAGAGCACACGCCGGGAAAGAAAAAAACACGGGATACAGCGTGATTCGACGAGTTTTGCTCGTGTTTGGTCACTTCAAAAACGTGTAGGAGTTAAGTAAGGAAGCTTCAGCACGTATTTACAGCATCAGAAGCCGTGTAGAAGTAAAAAGGGAAACAAAATATTTTCTTTAAAAACCGAGTAATGGGAAGATATTCGGGAGTAATGAGGAGTAATCTTTGCTCCTGTCAAGTATATATAAGTTGCTGAGGTCGAGTAGAAGAGGCACGGAGAGTTTGGGAGGTTTTAGAACGCGAGAAGAGCAAAAAAATCAAAGTTGCAGAGACGACCATTTTCTGCTGTTGCATCTCTGAAGAACACGAAGAACGGACTCTTGAAGGCAGTCGTTCTTCTACAGTAACAGAGACACTTAACCGAGCGTCGTAATACGGAGGGCGGCAGACTTAAAATCCGTAACAGTTTCAACCCTCTTTGTAACAGTGTTTGCAACATTTATAATCGTTGCAAACACGCGATTTTCATCTTATTCTCCATTCCATCTTTGTAAACACCCTTTGAGCAATAATAATGATTTTTGAGCGTGTTTCCAACATGATGAGAGGCTAATTCTCCCACAACCAAGGCAATGAGGAAGCTATTTACGCATGAATAATTGGTAACTATTTTATTTTCTCTAATTCATAATTAATAATTCACGCAATCACTGCTTTTGCAGTAGTTTTAATTGTTTGCAAAAATTCTTTTCATTAGTTGTGATTCAATTAGATAGGTTATGCTTTGTATTAAGATAATCTATGCTTAGGGATACAATTAATTTTTGAGAATTTGTCTGATTATTTGTGAATTAAGAAACAAGGGATTTAAAAGATAATTGGAGTTTTGGGTTATTTACCGTTATTCATTCATGTGTAATAGTGGAATCAGTGTCTTGGTAATTTTCTCATATCTTGAATCAATTTTTTGTTAAGTTTTCTTATTTATTAATTTTTATAAGTCTAAAATCTTTTGCTTTCACAAGTCTCAACGAACCTTATAACTAGAACTCAATTGAAATTCTCATCAATTTTTGGCGCCGCCGACGCGGACTTGTCTTTAGGCTAGAGTTTTTAGATTTTCTTTTAGTTTTTTTTTTTTTTTTTATTTATTTGTTCTTCTTTACGTTTTTGGGTTTTTGTCTTTTCCTTTCAGATTTTGGGATTTGGAGCGAAAGAAATATTTGCCAAAGCTTTTGGTGGATACTTAAAGATTTGGAGTTAAAGACAAAGCGAAAGGAGCAAAAGAAGAAGATTTTTTTTTTATATTTTATAAAAAGAGAGAAAAAAAAAAGAGAGGCATTTTTATTATTTTTTTTTAGATATTTTTATTTTTTTTAGACTCTCCTTTCCTTTTCTTTTACTTTTTGGACTTGGACTTTGGACTTGGACATTACTTTATTTTTTTTTAAACCCTACGGAAGGGTAGTATTAAGTATCAAACTGTTTGCAGAGAAGGACGGTGATTACGATATCACCTCGGCCCCTCGGGTTCGCACATGACATAGGAGTCGTGGCCCGAGTCGACTACAACGGTTCATCCCCCGTCTGGTACGGGAGGTAAGTTTGTCGAAACACTCGCGAATCCCCTGCTAGCGAGTTACTGTCTTCCTTCGTGTGAATATATGCTGAGGACTTGAAAACGACTGTTTTAAATTCCTAGTAAAGGGCAAGGACTGGCCATATAAGATAAGGGTTCGGATTTCATCACCGTTCTCTTCTTGCCCGCCTTAGGAAAACAATACTTAACGCGAACCTAAGCCTTAAAATCTGGAATAGAACGAGACCGATAGGGTAACGAGCTTAGTAGGAAAGTCTTAGAAAAATATTGGTTACTCTTTTAGCATACTTTGAAGTTCATGATGGTCTCTCGTGAAGTTGAATGCGTGACTGCGCGCCGCCTTGTAATAGCGGTAAGGCCTTGGGTATCAAAGCTCCACTGAGCTTCCCTCGCCTTGATTCAACTTACTTTGACTCGGATTGATCCAGAAGGGTTTGCTTAAATTGTAACGAATTCCCTTTCGAACGATTAGAAGCTGGTCTAGAAAACAATCTAAGTGGAGCCATCATGCTTTTTGTTTGCTAGATATCATTAGGTTTGCTGTGGTGGAGTCAGCCTTGTTTGTGCTTGCATAGAACTTCCCTTCCTTTTAGGATTTTTCTTTTATTTTTTTTAGTGTATGCCCGAGGTCATTAAAGAACGGGCTTGGAAAAGAAACACTCTAGGTCGTTTGATTAGTGACAAACCTAATAGTTCTTCTTGTGAATGCGGGGAACTCGAAGACTCTTCTTTTGAGAGCCCCGTTTTTGGAAACTTCAGTTTTGAAAATCTGTCTCTTAGTGAGGAAAGTACCCCTAGTACTTCAATTGTGCCAACGATGGCAACTTTGAAAGATTACATGTTCCCAACTGGGACCAACCGAGCTTCATGCATTAAATTGCCAGCCAATATGGCTAACTTTGAGATAAAAGCTAGTATCCTTCAGATGATCCCTATATTCTTAGGAAAAGAGGATGAGAACCCTTATTTTCATATTAGGGACTTTGAGGAAATTTTTGGGACACAGTTAGAATAAAAGACCTTACCGATGAAGTTTTGAAACTTAAGATATTCCCATTTTCCTTAAAAGATAAAGCCAAGACTGGCTAAACAACCTACCATCCGGATCCATTGAAACATGGCGGGAACTTATTCTTTGCTTTCTATATGAAATTCTACCCTAAGCATAAACCTGCAATTTGTTAGGCGTAAGATTAGTGCTAGTGTGCAACAAGAGGGAGAGTCACTTTATAGGTTTTTAGAGAGATTCAATGATCTCCTATCTCAGTGTCCTCACCATGGATTTGATAAGATGAAACTTGTAGGGATTATTTATGATGGTTTAGACTATTCGACCAAAGCCATGGTCGAGTCTATGTGTCTTTGGTGAGTTCACTAATAAAAGTGCTGAGGATGCCTTCACCTTCTTAGGAGTTGTTGCTGAGAAATCCCAATAGTGGGAGTCTTGTGTTGAACCCCCTAAAAGACTCTTGGTTAATAGTAATAGCACCAATGTGGTAGATACAAGCTTCGGGTCCGATGCTAAGTTTGCTGCTTTGTCCAGAAGGTTAGAAGCTTTGGAAATGGGTCAGTCTAAAAATAGGTCCCTTGGTGAACCTAATAGAACCTCTCAAGTATCTAGTTGTGGAATAGAGCCCGATAACTTATTTTGGGAAGGTCAGGTTAGTGAAGAGCAAGCTCATGCTGTCTATAACAATGCTAGGTTTGAGAACCGTCAGAAGTATGACCCATACTCAGAGACCTACAACCCTGGTTGGAGAAACCATCCTAATTTCTCTTGGTCTAAGGGCCAGAATCAAAGTCATCCTAGTAATTCTCAGCCTCCCCCAGGTTTTGGTTATGCTAAGAACTCTTCAGGTCAACCCCAGTTTCAGAACCCTTCGGATAAAAAGATCACAAGTTTAGAGGATACTCTCGCCTCATTTATTAAAAGCTCTGAAAAGATCAACCAAATGGTTGCGCAAGGGATAGAAGAAAGTAAGAGTATAGGTTATGCTAACTCTCAGGCTATTTCCGAGTTGAAAACCCAGGTTAGTCAGATAAATGAGTCTTTGAGGGAAAAAGGTAAGTTTCCTAGTCAAACTCAGCCCAATCCTAGAGGAGTTCATCAAGTAGGAGAAGGACCATCCCATCATGTGAATGCTATTAAAACCCTTAGGAGTGGTAGAGTGGTAGACAACAAGGTAACCATGCCTGATAGTGAACATGCTGTAGTTCACCCTTCCGAACCAGAAAATGAGGAAACTGATAGAGTCTCTAATGAGACCAATGAGGGTCATATTGAGCCAGGATTTGTTCCTAGAGCCCCGTTCCCCCAGCTGCTAGTTCCAACTAAGAGGGAGTCCAACTTTAATGATATATTGGAGGTTTTTAAGAAGGTTACTATCAACCTCCCATTGTTGGATGCGATTGCGGATTCCCGCTTATGCCAAGTTTCTTAAGGACTTGTGTACACGAAAGCGTAAGCTTAGTGTTCAAAAGAAAGCCTTCCTAGCTAGTCATGTGAGTTCCATTATTCAGAATACCACTACTCCTAATTATAAGGACCCAGGGTCCCCTACCATTTCTTGCACAATAGGTAAATACCGTGTTGAGAAGGCTTTGCTTGACTTAGGAGCCAGTGTGAACTTACTTACATACCATGTGTACCTTAAGCTAGGACTTGGTGAGATGAAACCTACCCAGATGACTCTTCAGTTAGCTGATAGGTCCGTTAAAATTCCTCGGGGTATGATCGAGGATGTTCTCATAGAGGTCGACAAGTTTATTTATACGGTGGATTTTGTTATCCTAGATACCCAACCTGTCCCTGACCCAGAGAACCAGATACCGGTAATTTTAGGTCGCCCGTTTTTAGCTACATCCAATGCGATCATTAACTGTCGAACTGGTATTATGAATTTGTCTTTTGGTAATATGACTATTGAGATGAACGTCTTTCATATTAGTAAGCTACCCTCTGAACTAGATGACTCGAACATAGAAGAAGTGAACATGATAGGAACATTAGTCGAGGAGTCATTACCAAACACTTTGTTAGAAGATCCTTTAGAGAAATGCCTAGCTCACTTTGGGATTGATTTTGATGATGATGATGTGATTAATGAGGTGAATGCCTTGTTAGATTCAACCCCTTTGATAGACACTAGTAATGGCTGGAAACCCAAGTTCGAACCTCTACCAGTTTCTAAGTCTACCCTAGTTCCTTCGTTAGAAGAGCCTCCTAACTTGGACCTAAAACCATTGCCAGATACCCTGAAGTATGTGTTTTTAGGCCCATCCAAACTTTACCCGTGATTATTGCTTCCAAACTGGATAGTGATCGGGAAAGTAGGCTAGTAACCGTCCTTCAAAACAACAAGGAAGCTTTAGGGTGGACCATAGCGGATATTAAGGGTATAAGTCCTCTTTGTTTGTATGCATCGATTTATTTAGAGGAAGATACCAAACCTTCTAGGGAGATGCAACGTCGACTAAACCCCAATATGAAAGAAGTAGTTCGAACCGAGGTTCTTAAGTCGTTAGATGCGGGCATTATCTACCCTATTTCGGACGGTAAGTGGGTCAGCCCGTTCAGGTTGTTCCCAAGAAATCCGGTATTATTGTAGTCCAGAATGATGACAATGAGTTAATCCCTACCCGAGTGACCACGGGTTGGCGTGTTTGTATTGACTATAGGAAATTGAACAAAGTCACTAGGAAGGACCACTTTCCCCTTCCATGCATCGACCGGATGCTAGAGAGATTAATGGACATAGTCATTCTTGCTTTTAGATGGCTACTCGGCTATAATCGATCGTTATTGCCCCGGAAGACCGGGAGAAAACCACTTTTACCTGTCCCTTTGGCACCTTTGCGTATAGACGCATGCCTTTTGGGCTATGTAACGCCCCGGCAACTTTTCAGCGTTGCATGATGAGCATATTTTCAGATATGCACTAGTACAAAAATGGCCTTTCGTCACGGTAATATGCCGTGTCCAAAGATCTATGGTCACGGTATTTCATTTTTGAAAAACCGTGACCAAAGCCTGCGAGGCCAAAAGCTATACCATTTGGTCACGGAGATTTCCGTGGCTAATTTGTGTATTACACCGTGACCTGAACCTTATTAGTCATGGCTTTTTATTGTACACCGAGACTAATTTGGTCATTTGTCTCGAAATTCTGTAATACACCGTGACTAAATTTTTTCATTGGACACGGGTTCCCATATTTTACCGGGACCAATTTAGATGGTAATGTGGGATCCCTTAATATTCACTATGTCAATATCGTTGATCATTAATTACAAGGTACGACTTGGATGATTAAGTCAAATAGTATGCGTGAGAAATAACAAATAATGTAAGTGAAAGCTTTCAAAATAAATAACAGATCAAATTAAATAAATTGGAATTGATCGCTAATAAATAAGTCAGGTGCGATACTCAGGTGCGCACATGAGGCTTACCATATATCAGTCATCACTAATCACCATTCACCACCTTCCCGGGCACAATTCACTCAAACCCACCAGCACCCAAATCCAAAATCTGACTTAGCATTTTCTTATTGAGTACGAAGGCCATGGTATATATTTCATCCGACTCATAACATATTATTTTCGAAGCTTCAATTACATTGTGAAATGGGATGCAAACACCACAAAACTGTACATTAATCATAGAAAGTGATCAACATTACATCAAAATTCGAACAGGGTAGGATTAATGGACGAAATGCAAAAAAAAATAAAATAAGTGACACACATAAGCTTGAAAGGAGGCAGGAACAAAGTGATGATTTGAAATCTGTATTTCTCCACGGCTCCTCGAAACTATAGACGAAAAATGACTAAACCACGGTTGAAGTCTATAAAAAAATGTTAAAAGCAAGCAACCAAAGTTGTTGAAAGAAATTTGAATTGATCGCTAATAAATAAGTCTTAAGATATCCTTATAACAAAATAAATAACAGATCAAATTAAATAAATTGGAATCTATAACTTACGTGATTTATAGAAAGTAAGTATCTTCCTGGCTGAATCAAATTGACAGGAGAGAGCAATTACTGGGATTTCATCCCTTCAACTTGTTCGCAAGGTTCTTTAAGTAAAAGATTACTTTCTTCGTACACTAATGGGAACATACTCTGCAAAATTAGTATGTCAAGAGTTATGCCCCTGCGAAGCCATACATTTTTATACTAGGCAACACTGAAATGTCTGGCAAAACTTCAGAAAATAGGAAATATAATTTAGTATGAAAAACCAGCTACCTTGGTTTTCTGCACTTCATTATAACCATTACAGTTCCAGATTCCATACACGCAGATCCAATATTGTCAACCTAGGTTACACCGACCAACAAACCGTTTGAGTATCCAATGAGTATACGCCAAATAAAGTTAGTGAAAAACACAATCAGAAATTCCATAAACAACAATTTTGCGCACTAATCTCAAAACCAATACATACCTACATGATTCTTAAACTCTTATCGCACCATATTTACATATGGAAGACGCATGACATACTTCGTTGCTATGCCTAAGCATTATCAGCAGATCAAATCTATTTATTACTGGCCCTTTCAACTATGCATATAATTTATAAGACTGATTTCCGAGCAACAAGATTAAACTTGAAAAAGAAGAAGGAAATTACTAGAACAGAACTTTCGATAAAACTCAATCCACCCAAACGACTAACTTTCCTACCTTGTGAACTGAAAACCAAAGATAACCAAGTAAATTCAAGTTATACATCGAAATCACAAAACACGAAAACTTCTATCAAACAGAGAACCAACTCTCCCCAATTATCATAACCCACACCTTCTAGGAAATGATAATTAGATGATCAACTAAACAAGCCTTCTATTTCTTCCAATTTAAGAGTCTCAGATCCACGAAATTCACAAATTGAATTTGACTGAACTTTCTTAGTATGACAACTGTTAGATTTCAACAACAATAAAAAAAAATTGAATACATATCAGAACAACTCAAATTCCATAATATTATTTAGCCCTATGCAATGAATTGAACCTACAAGAGGAATCAAAATGAAGATAAAAATAGAGACGGTAAATTGATAAAATCAAAAACTCAGACGATAACAAGCAAAAGAAAAGACAAAAATTGAGAACCCATAGCATAACAGATAAGGAAATAGATAATTTTACTTACGGTTGTTACATTATAATAGCTACCATATGCAAAGATCTGATTCCAGCATGGAGCTCCATCAGCATTTGAACACTACACCGCCTGTAGACAGTAGACCAAACAAACCCCTAATTATTATTATTTTACAAGACAAGAATTCCTTATCAAAATTGGTCAATCCAAAATATAAACCATCTTTTTCATCAAAATAAGAGTTTGAGAATCAGACAGAAGAGGGATCTATTAGGATTTTACTTCTCGGCGATTTAATGGATGAGAAAGAAAATGGAGAAGTTGAAGAAAAGAAAGTGTGAAGAACTGAAAGAAGTGGAGTAGTGATCAACCAAAAAATAAGAAAAAAACGGAGTTATAGATCGTGGAACCCAATGCAAGTTGTGGACACGGAGTAAGTCCTACTCGTGTCGGATTTTAGCCTTTTAGACACGTTCTATTCAAATACCGTGTCCGATAAAAACATGAACAATTATTGGCAGACCCGCTGAAAATGCAGCCACGACATTTATGCAATACCGGGACCAAAAAATAATTTAGTCCCGTTAACCTATATCACCGTGACAAGCTCAACCGTGACCAAAAGCCATAGTTCTACTAGTGATGGTAGAACGGTTCTTGGAGGTCTTTATGGATGATTTTTCAATGTTTGGTTCGTCTTTCGATGAGTGCTTGCATCATTTGTCATTAGTGTTGACTAGATGTAAGGAAAAGAATCTAGTGCTTAATTGGGAGAAATGTCATTTCATGGTTCAATCAGGAATTGTTTTAGGGCATATCGTATCTTTAAAGGGTATAGAGGTAGATAAAGCCAAAGTTGACCTTATTAAGACTTTACAGGTCCCAAAAACCGTAAAAGATATTAGGTCATTCTTAGGGCATGCAGGTTTTTATCGTCGATTCATTAAGGATTTTAGCTTGATTTCTAGACCTCTTTGCAATTTGCTTGCAAAAGATGTTAAGTTTGTCTTTGATGATGCTTGTTTAGAGGCTTTTGAGAAGCTTAAGACTTTACTTACTACCGCCCCCATAGTCCGGGCACCTAATCGGAACCTACCCTTTGAGATCATGTGCGATGCTTGATTATGCTATTGGTGTTGTGCTAGGTCAGCGAGAAAACAAATTACTTCATGTGATTTACTATGCTAGCAAAACTCGAATGATGCCCAGTTGAACTATACCACTACGAGAGAAGGAATGTTGGCCATTGTGTTTGCCTTAGACAAGTTTAGACCCTATCTCTTAGGTTCTAAGATCGTAATCTATACCGATCATGCCGCTTTGAAATACCTTTTGTCTAAAAAGGATACCAAACCTAGATTGATTAGATGGATCCTTTTATTACAAGAATTTTGTCCGGACATTAGAGATAAAAAGGGTGCGAGAAAATGTAGTAGCGAGACCACTTGTCTAGGCTAGTTGTTAGTTCCCCCGATGATTCCATACGAGATAAGGGATAGCTTTCCGATGAACAATTGTTCTCTGTTTCCCAATCACCTTGGTATGCAAATATAGTGAATTATCTTGTTATTGGTCGAATGCCCCAACATTGGGGTAAACAAGATCGTTCTAGGTTTTTAGCCGAGGTTAAGCACTTCTTTTGGGATGATCCTTATTTGTTTAAGTATTGTCCGCACAGCATTATTAGGAGATGTATACCCGAGAGTGACCAGTCCAAAGATTATTTCCTTTTGTCATGATCATGCTTGTGGGGGTCACTTTAGTGCTAAGAAGACCGCCGCTAAGATATTGCAGTGTGGATTCTACGGCCGTCGTTGTTTAAAGACTCCCACGATTCATCGTGTTGCTTGTGAACGTTGCCAGAAATTAGGAACCATTTCCCGTAGGAACATGATGCCCTTGAACCCTATTTTAATCATTGAGGTCTTTGATGTGTGGGGTATTGACTTTATGGGTCCGTTTCCCAATTATTTTGGTAACCTATACATCCTTGTCGCCGTAGACTATGTCTCTAAGTGGATTGAGGCGGTTGCGTGTAAAACCAATGACCATAGGGTTGTGATTGAGTTCTTGAAAAATAATATACTTACACGTTTTGGTACACCGCGAGCTATAATTAGTGATGGAGGGTCGCACTTTTGTAATGGACCTTTTAGGCTTCTGATGAAGAAATATGGTATTACACATAAGGTAGCTACCCCGTATCATCCGCAGACTAGTGGTGGTAGAGGTTTCTAATAGGGAGATAAAACGTATATTAGAGAAAACAGATTAATCCTAATCGGAAAGACCGGTCGTCTAGGCTTATCGATGCCTTATGGGCTTACCGCATCGCGTTTAAAACCCCTATTGGAATGTCGCCTTATCGGCTTGTTTATGGCAAGGCATGTCATTTACCCGTTGAGTTAGAACATAGAGCTTATTGGGTTGTTAAGCGCCTAAATTTTTCACTTGACAAGGCAGAGCCCATAGGAAACTCCACTCAATGAGTTGGACGAGATTCGTATAGATGCTTACGATAGTGCGAAGGAGTATAAGAACAAAATGAAACTTGTGCATGATAGAAATATTTTACGGAAGTCATTTTCTCCCGGTCAAAAAGTTCTTCTGTATGATACCCGCTTGCATCTTTTCCCTGGGAAGTTACGTTCTCGGTGGACGGGTCCTTTTATTGTTCGCACTGTATTTCCTCATGGAGCTGTTGAGATCGAGACACCGGATGGTAGTAGTTCTTCGAAGGTTAACGGTCAGAGATTGAAACCCTTTTTAGAGCCCTTTCCTACGGGTGATGTTGAGGAGGTCCCTCCGGGAGGACCCTGTTTACCCTTGATTGACCATCGAGGCGATTGTATGTTGTATATTAGTTTTTGATTTCTCTCTTCACCCAGGTACTATCTTTCCGACTTCTCTCTTTACCGATTCCTCATGTTACTTTACTTTTTGGTATTGCTCTTTCATTAGAAACATTGAGGACAATGTTAGATTTAAGTTTGGGGGTGGGAAGAAACTTCTTGTTAGTTTTTAGTTGCAATAAATAAACTCCAGAGCCTAGAAATTTATATTTATTAAGGTCGGCACTAACCAATCTAAGTGGATGGAAGCATTTTGGTTGTAGGAGTTGAGGAACCAATCTGATTAGATGGCAACATCTAAAGAGTCTATTCATAAAAGCACAGAGCTCAGGTGTTAGAAATAACATGATAGTTTCACCATATCTCGTTGAGTCCTTTTCACTTCTGTTTTTATTTTGTTCTTTGTAAACTATGTTTCTCTAAGTGATTTGGTGGGGCCCACGAATCAAGTTGTTACCAATGCTAGGGTGAATTAGAGTGACTGAGATACCCAAAAAAAAAAAAAAAAAAAAAAAAAAAGAGTGAAAGTGAAAAAAAAAAGTGAAAAAAAAAAAAAAAAAAAAAAAAAAAAAAAAAAAAAAAAAAAAAAATGAAATTGAGACCAGACCATCAGACCAACCGGAATAAATTCAATAAAGTCGACCACTGGAACCCTTGTATATGCCAGTTGTGTTGACCTAGAATTAGGATTATCGACCACTGGTTCCCTTGTATATGCCGGTGTGTTGATATTAGTCAGACTAGTATCTCAGTCCATTAGGATAGGTTCATTTTGGCGGAGGCCTTCAGACAGATATGGGAAACACCTGTCACTTAGTAAACATCAAAACCATCTATGTTTTTCTCTATATCCATCTTCTTGATCTATCCATGTGATTAGTTTTGACTCTGGGTATTGATGTCCATAGTGCGACTATCTGAGTAGAGCTCTGTCACTTTATATGAATTTTAGTATGCTTGAGTGCAAACTCGTGTACAACAATTGGAATTTCGCAGTAAAGGTTTTGTGGGTACTTCCTCCGTAGTCAATAAGTATGCCAACCAAGGAGATTCTTTAGTGCCTTCCAAGGTTCTTAATGCAAAAAGAATATGTAAGGTCATTCAAAAAGAAAGTAAGGGAAATGATGTAGATAGCTAGAGTCCTAGGAGAGTAAAGGTTTTGTGGGTACACTAAATGCCTAATAAAAACATGGTAAACCCTCCGAGACAACACTCCGCCTCTAGGGCCACCTAGGGGTTCAAATGATTTTTATTTTCTAGAATAAATTTGCTCGAGGACTAGCAAATAATAAGTTTGGGGTATTTGATAGACACATTTTTGTGTCCTTAGAATTGTCCTGCATTCATTATTATTGTTGAACTCGATTTTTGTACTAATATTTGTTTTTATGTATTTTAGGTATTTTGGAAATAAAATTTTTTGGAAAATTCGGCTCGAAAAGTTGTGCTCCCGGTCCTTGGTGTGCTGGTGTTGGACAATCTCTCACAAAGTGATCTCCCCCGCATCGCCAAAGAACCGCTAACTTTGTCCTTCTTGGTGTCCGAATCGCAGCGAGGAGGACATTTGATATTCGGAATACTTCCAAGAATCACCAAGATATACAGGCTGAGGGAGTAGAGGTTTTGGCTTAATGCAAAAAGAATATGTAAGGTCATTCAAAAAGAAAGTAAGGGAAATGATAAGGGAACATTCATTTCAAGTCATGACCGAAATGCACTTCTTTATTTTAAATCAAACATAACCAAATTAATTAAACCACATGGTTTTAAACGACAAAAATTCCAACAAAGTCCGATACACATGGTGAGTTCAGAGGGGACTCCAGTTCATAAGAAAAAATAAAAAGAGAGTATAATGCATTAAATCAATACGTGATTATAGGAGTTGAATTAACGAGAGTGTGAAGGAAAGTATGTTAAACAAGAAATTTGAGTAAAGCATTAAGAAAAGTATATGATGATAAAAAGGTTCTAAATGCAAGCCTAATAAAAACATGTACAACAATTGGTAAATCATACCTGATACTTAAATTTCGTGATATACAATATCATAAGCTTACAAAATACTAACTTTCATCAATGCTTCCGTAAGCTCGGTACTTCCTCGAGGGGGAAAAACAAAAACAAAAGGGGTGAGCGTAGTCGATAAGTGAAAACATGCCAACCAAGGAGATTGTAAATATGTCGATCTTAAGCAAAGGTAGTGCAATTAACATTTACCTTGGCCGTAGCCAAGGTTCGTTACCACCATCGCCGCAACGAGCCACCGAGGTGGTGGGGTGCCATAGTTCCTAAAGTAGCGTCGGGCAAAGAATCTCATGAACTTTTAGATAATAAAACAAGTCACAAAAAGGCCACAACTTACGTAGATTAAATGCATTCATTATTAAAGGAGGGTAAAACACTAGCTAGAAGAAGTAAGTAAAGGACAACCATGGAGAACCCTCAGCTTTAGTCCTAAATCGCTAAAATGAAATCAAATGGTTTAAAAAGAAAAAGAGAAAATCAACACTCCACAACGCCATAAGCCAAAATTGGAAAATGAAACTCTTAGTACTGTCCAAAGTAAATTTAAATTGAGGCCACAAGTCGGTGAAGATATAAAGAAACGATATATGAAAATGAGACCCTTTCGTTTATAAAAACAAAGCTTATTAATCTTATCAAAATCAATTACAAAGTCTTGATTTCATTTTCAAACCAAAGAGTATATTTGGATTTTCTAGATGGAAATAAATTTGCTCTAAGTTAAAAACCAAGACTTTATTTTGTTTTCTTTATTAAAACATCCATACGACTAGCAAATAATAAGTTTGGGGTATTTGAAAACAAAACCTAAAATAGACACATTTTTGTTGTAGAGATTCATGCTAACACATCAAAGGCCAAAACTCGATTTTTGTGACTAGGTTTCCAAAATATTCTTTTTATGTGTTTTTATGTATTTTTAGGTATTTTTGGAAATAAATATTTTTGGAAAACTTTAAACAAACATTTGTATGAGTTGGGCTAGGGCGAAAAAAAGTTGCAAATAATAAGCTGGAACACCCAGGAGGACACCCCACTTTGGATAAGGGGTAACCCAATTACTAAGGGGCACCCAATTGATATTTGCACCCCCACTGTTGGATAAGGGGTGACCTTCTTCTCCATTTCAAAAACGAAAATTGGCGGGAAAACTAGTTTTTCACTGGCAGAATAAGGGTTGCAATTTTGGGAGGGATTAAAGGAGACTAAAGGGCTGAAATTGATTGGGTATCTTCCTCTGGGCCTAACAGGGCTGGTGTGGGTCGACTGGTCGTCTAAATTTGGCTGGAATTGTCGCGAGAAGAAAAACAGAGAGCACACGCCGGGAAAGAAAAAAACACGGGATACAGCGTGATTCGACGAGTTTTGCTCGTGTTTGGTCACTTCAAAAACGTGTAGGAGTTAAGTAAGGAAGCTTCAAAGACGTATTTGAAAGATCGAAGCCGTGTAGAAGTAAAAAGGGAAACAAAATATTTTCTTTAAAAACCGAGTAATGGGAAGATATTCGGGAGTAATGAGGAGTAATCTTTGCTCCTGTCAAGTATATATAAGTTGCTGAGGTCGAGTAGAAGAGGCACAGAGAGTTTGGGAGGTTTTAGAACGCGAGAAGAGCAAAAAAATCAAAGTTGCAGAGACGGCCATTTTCTGCTGCTGCATCTCTGAAGAACACGAAGAACGGACTCTTGAAGGCAGTCGTTCTTCTACAAGATATGAGACACTTAACCGAGCGTCGTAATACGGAGGAGGCGGCAGACTTAAAATCCGTAACAGCTTTCAACCCTCTTTGTAACAGTGTTTGCAACATTTATAATCGTTGCAAACACGCGATTTTCATCTTATTCTCCATTCCATCTTTGTAAACACCCTTTGAGCAATAATAATGATTTTTGAGCGTGTTTCCAACATGATGAGAGGCTAATTCTCCCACAACCAAGGCAATGAGGAAGCTATTTACGCATGAATAATTGGTAACTATTTTATTTTCTCTAATTCATAATTAATAATTCACTCAATCACTGCTTTTGCAGAGTTTTAATTGTTTGCAAAAATTCTTTTCATTAGTTGTGATTCAATTAGATAGGTTATGCTTTGTATTAAGATAATCTATGCTTAGGGATACAATTAATTTTTGAGAATTTGTCTGATTATTTGTGAATTAAGAAACAAGGGATTTAAAAGATAATTGGAGTTTTGGGTTATTTACCGTTATTCATTCATGTGTAATAGTGGAATCAGTGTCTTGGTAATTTTCTCATATCTTGAATCAATTTTTTGTTAAGTTTTCTTATTTATTAATTTTTATAAGTCTAAAATCTTTTGCTTTCACAAGTCTCAACGAACCTTATTACTACAACTCAATTGAAATTCTCATCACTGAGCAAGTATTGCCCATTCGATAAATTACTGAATATTGATAGTTGGATCAATATTCGAGCAACCGAGCAAGTATTGCTCTCTTGATAAATTATTGGTAGCATGACCAAATAATTAAAATATTGGTAAGGTAATCCAGATATTGATTGCTGGATCAACATAAAATTATTAGTGCTTGAACTTGCTCAGAATTATGATTTGTGGAGCGTTTGTTCGAAACCCTAACTTTTTGATCAATTGCTCGTTAATTGACGAATTACTGAAAATAGGTCACTGAGTGAAGAGGGACCGACCACATGGGATGATGGTCGACCACGTGGTGCCCAAGTGCTCAAGTGAGCGTGCACCAGACTTCTTTGTTGACCCGTTGGTGAAAGAACGATCAAACGCTGATTTAATCATTTATTAGAATAGCGGTCGTGTGAGCGTTAGGTAATAAAACCTAGCTATGGAAAGATAAAGGACCGACCAATAGGTCATGGGACCGGCCCTTGGTGGTTGTGGGACCAGATCACGGTCGATTGAGCGAGTCCCAGTCGATTGAAAGAGTTTTGACCCAATATGAGCAATTGATAGCAAATTAGGTCAAAATTATGAATATATGTGGGTCCGGCTTATTGCAAGCCTTAGGGCCGGCCTTGGTCGGTCAAGGAAGCATGCCCGTGTCACCATGGTGTCCGTGTCTCAGTCGTGAGACTCTTGGTATTTTCTGACGAGCGATTGAGCAGTATTTTGGATTTTCAGAAGAGTTTGATCTTGACTGAAATTCTCAATTTTCTCGAATGAGCAAGTAGAACTTTGCTCATGTGACCGATATTGTAAGAATATTAAATTATGATACTATTTTAATATTTTTCGTGAATAGCCTATTCGGTCATGTGACCATTTGGCTAAGCCAATCTCCCTTTTTGATTTTACTCTTAATATCAAGAGAAGATCCAGACTTAATCTTAAGTTGATCTTTCTGATCTAGCATCTTGCCATAAGAAGATGTTGGATCCAGACTCATGGTTCGGACAAGGAATGACAAAAGAAGAAGAAGGATCTTTTGATAATTTTCATACTTCCGAAAATATAATATTCCTATAAATACGAATATATCAAATATTTTCAAATACTAGATTTTATTCCCATAATCTACATATAAGTGCCTTGATTTTCCTTCTTCCCCACTCAATTCGGCACACAAGGTGAGGAAAGAATTCTAATACCGATCAAGTGGTATTAGTATGAGATTTTCTCTCATCATGGAATTCCGAACAACCAGAGTGTCCTTGATCTAGTATCGTATGAGAAATTCTCTTCTTGTTACCTCGAACTAGTGAAGTATCTTGAGATTGACTTGGGTTGCCTATGCAACTTTTAGCAATTCTGTTTTTGAGACAGTTTTTGCATCTTGTCTTATTTTTTCCTTTACCATTAGATGATTTAATAACATCGGAAGACATGTCAATTTTTAAAATGGGTAAATCACTAATGGAGGAGGAAGAAATAAGATTGACAACTAATGCAATATTAGATGTTTCCTCTTCTTCAGAATCGTATGAATCAGAGGTCTCATCTAGAGTTACAGCCAAAGCCTTGCTTCTAGTGTATTTCTTAAGATTGGGATAGTCTTTAGCAATATGACCAAACCCTTTGCACTTAAAGCACCGCGGTTGATATTCATCATCTTCTTCATGATCCTTTTTGACAGGAACTCGATTGTGACAGTCCGTGCCTTTTTCTCGGGTTAGGTCCAAATCATTTGAGTTGAAAATCATAAAATTTTCATTTGGTAGTTCTTAAGAATCCTAAGTTAGGATGGTTTCATAATTATCTGATAGACTCTGAAGTCTGAACTATTCTTTAGTCAAATTATGCATTTTAGTGCCTAAAACTGTAATGCTCGGGGTGCCTATAACACTTGTCAGTTTCTTAGTAAGAAAATTTTGTGAGTAAGTAGAAATGTCTGCCTTAGTTAAAACTCTTGGGTGTCATAATAGTGACCCATGCAGCTGGGCACGTGTCAAGTTAGACTCCGGAGAAAACGAGATTATGTATTTTGGTTTTGGGGGATGAGATTAGGGTGCTTCTGCTTCTTCTTTTTTTCATTCTCTTCTGGATCTTCTTTTTCTCTGGTGGAAAGAAACAAAATTTAGATCTTGACCGGAATTTTGCTCAAGTGAACTGTAAGAGTTTAAATACCTGAAGTTGCTGCTGAATTTTAGCATTGGTTGGTCTTAGTAGCGGAAGTAAGAGAATTTGTTCACATGTTCTCAATTTGAGATTTATTATGAGTGAATCCTTGTTGAGCAACTTTATAGAAGGCAAGCTTGGGAAATCGTTAATTCGTTGTTGTTAACCTGGGGGTGTTTCGCATGAAAGGTATGGAGCTTCTTCCTCATTTTCTAGTTCTACTGAATTTTCTTTACTTGTGTTTGGATATGGTTTACTTGAAATTTGGGGAAAGGTTGGCAAGGGAGTCACGGAGTTGCAGAGAGCAAGAAAAAGCGGTGATGCCGAAGCTCGAGTTAGAGTTTGATTTGAGCTGGAAATGGAAATGGTTTTTAAGTTCTAACCAACGAAAGAAGTCACTCAATTTACAGCCATGAAAACGGGATTTTGAAATATGTATCCTTAAATGGGTATTGTTAAAATTTCTCTGTGGATTTGGTGCTAGGGAGAAAAGAGGGTAAGATTTCTTATTGCTATCTTTAAACATTTTAGTAATGGTATAGTAATACAACTTGATGTATGGACTGTATGGAAAGATTATCATTTTGTCTACCACCATTCTTTAATGAATTGTGTCTTGTTGAGATTTAATGATATAGATTGGCTTTTGGGTTATTTTATATGACCAATTAAACATGAAATGGTTAAGGAGTGGATTGGATTGTCTCATGAGAAACCCCAATATATTGAGAATTTTCGATAGACCATGGAATAGATTATATTTAAAAAAGTATTATAATGAAAGCTCTATCCGGAGAGGACTGATTCCTTAACTATATATATAAGGTTATATTTGGGCGACCGAGGGTTATTTTATATAGTAAATGGTTGGATTTTTCTAAAGAATTGCTTCTCGCTTTTACATCATTTTGAGAATTAGACGCACCTTATTCAACAGATTCATATGAAGAATTATATTTTCTTTTATTTCCTCGAATGGTAAAGTGAGTTTTCAATTAGTTTAATTGGGAACGTTTCCTTTAGTTCTCTGCAATGAATGGCTTGATTTCGATTTAGTTAGAGTCTTAATATGCTTAAGAAACTTGGGTTCTTCTTATAATTTGAACTTGGGGAGATAGATATAAGAGTAGCTCAATACGACCAGCAAAAAGCTCTCCATCTCATGCACATAATACTGCACATAATGTGCTCGATAGAAAGCCTGAAAGATGAGAAAAGAGGGTAAGATTTCTTATTGCTATCTTTAAACATTTTAGTAATGGTATAGTAATACAACTTGATGTATGGACTGTATGGAAAGATTATCATTTTGTCTACCACCATTCTTTAATGAATTGTGTCTTGTTGAGATTTAATGATATAGATTCAGCTTTTGGGTTATTTTATATGACCAATTAAACATGAAATGGTTAAGGAGTGGATTGGATTGTCGACCAATTAAACAGAAATGGTTAAGGAGTGGATTGGATTGTCGATTTTATGTTATTTAAGGATTAAGGGATGATTATAAATTATTTTATGTATATAGGGTCCTTGAACTAATTCTTAATGACTCCATGTTGTTATTGATAGAAAATAAATGAGTTTCTAGACTATAATAGCTTCGTTCGACATACAAGTGTTTCCAATAAATCGTCATCCTAATTATTATCATTTCGTTCCTTTTATACATATGTAAATAATACTCATGTCAATGCCGTGGTTCGGTAGTCTGCAATGATATCTTGTGACATTTTGTGCGCTTGAGAATGAATTTGTAGTAATAAATTGTGGATTCAGTTTGGAATCTCTTAAATTGGCTTGTATGGACATTGAGCTTAAACTGGTGGTGCTTATATAGTGCTCTGACAATCTATGTGAAAATTGAGTTAAGAATTAGATGATGACCATTTAGAAGTATATTTCTTGTTTTGGTGAGATGATGTCGTATAGGCTAACTAAATAATTGAGCTCTTAAGGATAATGTGTAACTAAGCTTACTATGATATTTCTAATGACGTCACTGATCCAATTTAGGTTCCTTGTTTCAACTGCCACTACTAACTAACTGGTGCCATGAATTTTATATGGATAAAATGAGAATAACATCATAGCTTATTATAGTTTGTAGCTAACGGAAGGCTTAAAATATTAAGTCTGAGAAGAAAACACCATACATTATTTTTCATTGTATGAGATTAACGATCTTGGGTGTCATATGGAGCTTGAACTAAATTTGAGTCTTCTAATTTACGTACATGCTCATGTAGCCATGAACGATATATTGACGTCACATTTCTAAAATTTACATAACAATGGAAGGCTTAAGCTTTGGACTTTGTTACTTTTTAATCTTATATTAATGCCATTGAATTTGCAAGCATTGTGATTCTTCTGTGGTGCTAATGTATGGTGCTAGCTATTGTAAGTCTTTACTCCTACATTTGTGCGAGATATTCTCCTGATGTGCAAGTTAGTCCATGGTATGCTTTCCCTTTATTTTGGGAATTTCTAAATGTTTACTTAAAATATTGCTACCGAAAATGCGATACAGACTTATGACTACTACAAGTATACCTTGAGCTGTTTTCACCGTCTCACAATAGTGTCTAGATGGATTGCCTATTTATATATATATTATTCTTGCTTGTTATTGTATCTCAAGTTTCCTTTTGAATGATATGTGTTGTTAGCTATAGTGAACCCACACGTATGGATATGAGCCAGAGCCAAGTGACTCGACATGGTGTTCCGATCTAGATTTGCGAGGTAACTAAGAAACTAATGGTGTTTTAATCTGAAATTACTCGTACGGTGGTCGGACTCTTATATCATCGTTTTATTTCATTTTATTCATCTTGTTGGCAAAAATCTTGACCTCAGTGAGGATAGATTGTATAGATAGTGTATGAGAAATTCAAGGAGTACAGGTTTAATAATTTTGGTTTCACAGCGGAAGTACATTTTTTATTTGTCATTGGTAAACCTATGATAAAGTCTGATTGCCAGGTTGGGCAATAATAATGTTGTGATAGTGGTGGCCAATCGGGACTATAAGTTTTCAGAGGAAAATAGTTTTGTGTTGGTCCTTTCATATTTTGATGTTAAGACCCACTATGCCTATTTTAGGAACTCCAAGATCAGGCCACAAGTTCTCTTACTTCTTTTAGCCAATATACAAATTATGTACAAAAGTCTTCTTATTATTTGCTGGGTACGCATATTTGGTTTGAATTGCTCATTTGTGTGCAAATAGTATAAATATCCCATTTGAATTGTTAATTTGATATGGAATATTTATCATTTTTTTTCCTTTTTAAATGTTCTTTCCTACTTAATATCATACTAGTGATTGGAGTGGGCATCTTAGCCTTACTTACTCAGAGTAGTGCCTTATTCGTAATTCATTATGTTAACTGCAATTAAAATAAGTTTACATGATATTTTTAGAGATAATTGCTACTATTCAAGGTAGTTCATATTATCTAAAATGAACAATTGACGAACTACGGTCGTGCTTGATCCCTTCGAACAACGGAGAGGGTACGTAGGCAGCCGTTATGCGGTTCAGCACAACCCTACAAGGGTGTTCATATCATCTGAAAGTGTTGGTTGTTGTTTAACAGTTCATACCATCTATTCGGAGATGATTGCAACCTTGACAAGTGGAAACTGGCCACGGAAATGTTAGGAGTGGCAACTGGCCACGGAAATATTGAGAGTGGCAACTGGCCACCGAAATGTTAGGAGTGGCAACTGGCCACGGAAATATTAGGAGTGGCAACTGTCCATGGAACTGGTAGAAATGGCAACTGGCCAAGGAAATATTAGGAGTGGCAACTGTCCATGGAACTGGTAGAAATGGCAACTGGCCATGGGAATTATTAGAGTTGGCAACTGGCCATCTCCCATCCTTGGAAATTGGCCGTCTCTAATAATTTGAGAATAAATGCTATTTGTGTTTGTTTATAATGCAGTTTGGGAAATTCGAATTCGAGTCTCTCAGAAGAATTTGAAGCTCCGGTTACTTGAATGGCGCGTCGGAGAGTCAAAGTTTGCTAAGCGGGCCGAAACCCGGTTCGATGGAAGTCCAGATTCTCTGGTCCGTCACAGTTGGTATCAGAGAAGTTCCGGTTCAAACGGGACTGTGCTTTTGGAACTCATCAGTCTTCTACTCGTGCAGTGACTACAGGTGAGTCTCTTTACTTCCAAGTTATTTTGAACTTTGAGGACAAAGTTCTTTTTTTAGGGGTTAATGGTGTGATAGTCCGTGCCTTTTTCTCGGGTTAGGTCCAAATCATTTGAGTTGAAAATCATAAATTTTTTATTTGGTAGTTCTTAAGAATCCTAAGTTAGGATGGTTTCATAAGTATCTGATAGACTCTGAAGTCTGAACTATTCTTTAGTCAAATTATGCATTTTAGTGCCTAAAACTGTGATGCTCGGGGTACCTATAACACTTGTCAGTTTCTTAGTAAGAAAATTTTGTGAGTATGTAGAAATGTCTGCCTTAGTTAAAACTCTTGGGTGTCATAATAGTGACCCATGCAGCTGGGCACGTGTCAAGTTAGACTCCAGAGAAAACGAGATTATGTATTTTGGTTTTGGGGGATGAGATTAGGGTGCTTCTGATCCTTCTTTTTTTCATTCTCTTCTGGATCTTCTTTTTCTCTGGTGGAAAGAAACAAAATTTAGATCTTGATCGGAATTTTGCTCAAGTGAACTGTAAGAGTTTAAATACATGAAGTTGCTGCTGAATTTAGTATTGGTTGGTCTTAGTAGCGGAAGTAAGAGAATTTGTTCACATGTTCTCAATTTGAGATTTATTGTGAGCGAATCCTTGTTGAGCAACTTTATAGAAGGCAAGCTTGGGAAATCGTTAATTCGTTGTTGTTAACCTGGGGGTGTTTCGCATGAAAGGTATGGAGCTTCTTCCTCTTTTTCTAGTTTTACTGAATTTTCTTTACTTGTGTTTGGATATGGTTTACTTGAAATTTGGGGAAAGGTTGGCAAGGGAGTCACGGAGTTGCAGAGAGCAAGAAAAAGCGGTGATGCCGAAGCTCGAGTTAGAGTTTGATTTGAGCTGGAAATGGAAATGGTTTTTAAGTTCTAACCAACGAAAGAAGTCACTAAATTTACAGCCATGAAAACGGGATTTTGAAATATGTATCCTTAAATGGGTATTGTTAAAATTTCTCTGTAGATTTGGTGCTAGGATATTCATATGAAGAATTATATTTTATTTTATTTCCTCGAATGGTAAAGTGAGTTTTCAATTAGTTTAATTGGGAACGTTTCCTTCAGTTCTCTGCAATGAATGGCTTGATTTCGATTTAGTTAGAGTCTTAATATGCTTAAGAAACTTGGGTTCTTCTTAAAATTTGAACTTGCAGGGAGATAGATATAAGAGCAGCTCAATACGAGCAGCTCAATACGACCAGCAAAAAGCTCTCCATCTCATGCACATAATACTGCACATAATGTGCTCGATAGAAAGCCTGAAAGATGAGAAAAGAGGGTAAGATTTCTTATTGCTATCTTTAAACATTTTAGTAATGGTATAGTAATACAACTTGATGTATGGACTGTATGGAAAGATTATCATTTTGTCTACCACCATTCTTTAATGAATTGTCTCTTGTTGAGATTTAATGATATAGATTCAGCTTTTGGGTTATTTTATATGACCAATTAAACATGAAATGGTTAATGAGTGGATTGGATTGTCGATTTTATGTTATTTAAGGACTAAGGGATGATTATAAATTATTTTATGTATATAGGGTCCCTGAACTAATTCTTAATGACTCCATGTTGTTATTGATAGAAAATAAATGAGTTTCTAGACTATAATAGCTTCGTTCGACATACAAGTGTTTTCAATAAATCGTCATCCTAATTATTATTATTTCGTTCCTTTTATACATATGTAAATAATACTCATGTCAATGTCGTGGTTCGGTAGTCTGCAATGATGTCTTGTGACATTTTGTGCGCTTGAGAATGAATTTGTAGTAATAAATTGTGGATTCAGTTTGGAATCTCTTAAATTGGCTTGTATGGACATTGAGCTTAAACTGGTGGTGCTTATATAGTTCTCTGATAATCTATGTGAAAATTGAGTTAAGAATTAGATGATGACCATTTAGAAGTATATTTCTTGTTTTGGTGAGATGATGTCGTATAGGCTAACTAAATAATTGAGCTCTTAAGGATAATGTGTAACTAAGCTTACTATGATATTTCTAATGACGTCACTGATCCAATTTAGGTTCCTTGTTTCAACTGCCACTACTAACTAACTGGTGCCATGAATTTTATATGGATAAAATGAGAATAACATCATAGCTTATTATAGTCTGTAGCTAACGGAACGCTTAAAATATTAAGTCCGAGAAGAAAATACCATACATTATTTTTCATTGTATGAGATTAACGATCTTGGGTGTCGTATGGAGCTTGAACTAAATTTGAGTCTTCTAATTTACTTACATGCTCATGTAGCCATGAACGATATATTGACGTCACATTTCTAAAATTTACATAACAATGGAAGGCTTAAGCTTTGGACTTTGTTACTTTTTAATCTTATATTAATGCCATTGAATTTGCAAGCATTGTGATTCTTCTGTGGTGCTAATGTATGGTGCTAGCTATTGTAAGTCTTTACTCCCACATTTGTGCGAGATATTCTCCTGATGTGCAAGTTAGTCCATGGTATGCTTTCCCTTTATTTTGGGAATTTCTAAATGTTTACTTAAAAGATTGCTACCGAAAATGAGATACAGACTTATGACTACTACAAGTATACCTTGAGATGTTTTCACCGTCTCACAATAGTGTCTAGATGGATTGCCTATTTATATATATTATTCTTGCTTGTTATTGTATCTCAAGTTTCCTTTTGAATGATATGTGTTGTTAGCTATAGTGAACCCACACGTATGGATATGAGCTGTAGCCAAGTGACTGACATGGTGTTCCGATCTACATTTGCGAGGTAACTAAGAAACTAATGGTGTTTTAATCTGAAATTACTCGTACGGTGGTCAGACTCTTATATCATCGTTTTATTTCATTTTATTCATCTTGTTGGCAAAAATCTTGACCTCACTGAGGATAGATTGTATAGATAGTGTATGAGAAATTCAAGGAGTGCAGGTTTAATAATTTTGGTAGTGTATGAGAAATTCAAGGAGTGCAGGTTTAATAATTTTGGTTTCACAGCGGAAGTACATTTTTCATTTGTCATTGGTAAAACTATGATAAAGTCTGATTGCCAGGTTGGGAAATAATAATGTTGTGATAGTGGTGGCCAATCGGGACTATAAGTTTTCAGAGGAAAATAGTTTTGTGTTGGTCCTTTCATATTTTGATGTTAAGACCCACTCTGCCTATTTTAGGAACTCCAAGATCAGGCCACAAGTTCTCTTACTTCTTTTAGCCAATATGCAAATTATGTACAAAAGTCTTCTTATTATTTGCTGGGTACGCATATTTGGTTTGAATTGCTCATTTGTGTGCAAATAGTATAAATATCCCATTTGAATTGTTAATTTGATATGGAATATTTATCATTTTTTTTCCTTTTTAAGTGTTCTTTCCTACTTAATATCATACTAGTGATTGGAGTGGGCATCTTAGCCTTACTTACTCAGAGTAGTGCCTTATTCGTAATTCATTATGTTAACTGCAATTAAAATAAGTTTACTTGATATTTTTAGAGATAATTGCTACTATTCAAGGTAGTTCATATTATCTAAAATGAACAATTGACGAACTACGGTCGTGCTTGATCCCTTCGAACAACGGAGAGGGTACGTAGGCAGCAAGTTATGCGGTTCAAGACAACCCTACAAGGGTGTTCATATCATCCGAAAGTGTTGGTTGTTGTTTAACAGTTCATACCATCTATTCGGAGATGATTGCAACCTTGACAAGTGGCAATCGGCCACGGAAATGTTAGGAGTGGCAATCGGCCACACGGAAATATTGAGAGTGGCAATCGCCACGGAAATGTTAGGAGTGGCAATCGGCCACGGAAATATTGAGAGTGGCAACCGCCACGGAAATATTGAGAGTGGCAACTGGCCACCGAAATGTTAGGAGTGGCAACTGGCCATGGAACTGGTAGAAAAGGCAACTGGCGATTGAAATATTAGGAGTGGCAACTGTCCATGGAACTGGTAGAAATGGCAACTGGCCATGGGAATTATTAGAGTTGGCAACTGGCCATCTCCCATCCTTGGAAATTGGCCGTCTCTAATAATTTGAGAATAAATGCTATTTGTGTTTGTTTATAATGCAGTTTGGGAAATTCGAATTCGAGTCTCTCAGAAGAATTTGAAGCTCCGGTTACTTGAATGGCGCGTCGGAGAGTCAAAGTTTGCTAAGCGGGCCGAAACCCGGTTCGCTGGAAGTCCAGATTCTCTGGTCCGTCACAGTTGGTATCAGAGCAGTTCCGGTTCAAACGGGACTGTGCTTTTGGAACTCATCAGTCTTCTACTCGTGCAGTGACTACAGGTGAGTCTCTTTACTTCCAAGTTATTTTGAACTTTGAGGACAAAGTTCTTTAGTCTGTGCCTTTTTCTCGGGTTAGGTCCAAATCATTTGAGTTGAAAATCATAAAATTTTCATTTGGTAGTTCTTAAGAATCCTAAGTTAGGATGGTTTCATAAGTATCTGATAGACTCTGAAGTCTGAACTATTCTTTAGTCAAATTATGCATTTTAGTGCCTAAAACTGTGATGCTCGGGGTGCCTATAACACTTGTCAGTTTCTTCGTAAGAAAATTTTGTGAGTAAGTAGAAATGTCTGCCTTAGTTAAAACTCTTGGGTGTCATAATAGTGACCCATGCAGCTGGGCACGTGTCAAGTTAGACTCCAGAGAAAACGAGATTATTTATTTTGGTTTTGGGGGATGAGATTATGGTGCTTCTGCTTCTTCTTTTTTTCATTCTCTTCTGGATCTTCTTTTTCTCTGGTGGAAAGAAACAAAATTTAGATCTTGACCGGAATTTTGCTCAAGTGAATTGTAAGAGTTTAAATACATGAAGTTGCTGCTGAATTTAGTATTGGTTGGTCTTAGTAGCGGAAGTAAGAGAATTTGTTCACATGTTCTCAATTTGAGATTTATTGTGAGCGAATCCTTGTTGAGCAACTTTATAGAAGGCAAGCTTGGGAAATCGTTAATTCGTTGTTGTTAACCTGAGGGTGTTTCGCATGAAAGGTATGGAACTTCTTCCTCTTTTTCTAGTTCTACTGAATTTTTTTTACTTGTGTTTGGATATGGTTTACTTGAAATTTGGGGAAAGGTTGGCAAGGGAGTCACGGAGTTGCAGAGAGCAAGAAAAAGCGGTGATGCCGAAGCTCGAGTTAGAGTTTGATTTGAGCTTGAAATGGAAATAGAAATGGTTTTTAAGTTCTAACCAACGAAACAAGTCACTAAATTTACAGCCATGAAAATGGGATTTTGAAATATGTATCCTTAAATGGGTATTGTTAAAATTTCTCTGTGGATTTGGTGCTAGGAGATTCATATGAAGAATTATATTTTCTTTTATTTCCTCGGATGGTAAAGTGAGTTTTCAATTAGTTTAATTGGGAACGTTTCCTTTAGCTCTCTGCAATGAATGGCTTGATTTCGATTTAGTTAGAGTCTTAATATGCTTAAGAAACTTGGGTTCTTCTTAGATTTTGAACTTGCAGGGTGATAGATATAAGAGTAGCTCAATACGACTAGCAAAAAGCTCTCCATCTCATGCACATAATACTGCACATAATGTGCTCGATAGAAAGCCTGAAAGATGAGAAAAGAGGGTAAGATTTCTTATTGTTATCTTTAAACATTTTAGTAATGGTATAGTAATACAACTTGATGTATGGACTGTATGGAAAGATTATCATTTTGTCTACCACCATTCTTTAATGAATTGTCTCTTGTTGAGATTTAATGATATAGATTCAGCTTTTGGGTTATTTTATATGACCAATTAAACATGAAATGGTTAAGGAGTGGATTGGATTGTCGATTTTACGTTATTTAAGGACTAAGGGATGATTATAAATTATTTTATGTATATAGGGTCCCTGAACTAATTCTTAATGACTCCATGTTGTTATTGATAGAAAATAAATGAGTTTCTAGACTATAATAGCTTCGTTCGACATACAAGTGTTTCCAATAAATCGTCATCCTAATTATTATCATTTCGTTCCTTTTATACATTTGTAAATAATACTCATGTCAATGTCGTGGTTCGGTAGTCTGCAATGATATCTTGTGACATTTTGTGCCCTTGAGAATGAATTTGTAGTAATAAATTGTGGATTTAGTTTGGAATCTCTTAAATTGGCTTGTATGGACGTTGAGCTTAAACTGGTGGTGCTTATATAGGGCTCTGACAATCTATGTGAAAATTGAGTTAAGAATTAGATGATGACCATTTAGAAGTATATTTCTTGTTTTGGTGAGCTGATGTCGTATAGGCTAACTAAATAATTGAGCTCTTAAGGATAATGTGTAACTAAGCTTACTATGATATTTCTAATGACGTCACTGATCCAATTTAGGTTCCTTGTTTCAAGTGCCACTACTAACTAACTGGTGCCATGAATTTTATATGGATAAAATGAGAAAACATCATAGCTTATTATAGTCTGTAGCTAACGGAAAGCTTAAAATATTAAGTCCGAGAAGAAAACACCGTACATTATTTTTCATTGTATGAGATTAACGATCTTGGGTGTCGTATGGAGCTTGAACTAAATTTGAGTCTTCTTATTTACTTACATGCTCATGTAGCCATGAACGATATATTGACGTCACATTTCTAAAATTTACATAACAATGGAAGGCTTAAGCTTTGGACTTTGTTACTTTTTAATCTTATATTAATGCCATTGAATTTGCAAGCATTGTGATTCTTCTGTGGTGCTAATGTATGGTGCTAGCTATTGTAAGTATTTACTCCCACATTTGTGCGAGATATTCTCCTGATGTGCAAGTTAGTCCATGGTATGCTTTCCATTTATTTTGGGAATTTCTAAATGTTTACTTAAAATATTGCTACCGAAAATGAGATACAGACTTATGACTACTACAAGTATACCTTGAGTTGTTTTCACCGTCTCACAATAGTGTCTAGATGGATTTCCTATTTATATATATTATTCTTGCTTGTTATTGTATCTCAAGTTTCCTTTTGAATGATATGTGTTGTTAGCTATAGTGAACCCACACGTATGGATATGAGTTGTAGCCAAGTGACTGACATGGTGTTCCGATCTACATTTGCGAGGTAACTAAGAAACTAATGGTGTTTTAATCTGAAATTACTCGTACGGTGGTCGGACTCTTATATCATCGTTTTATTTCATTTTATTCATCTTGTTGGCAAAAATCTTGACCTCAGTGAGGATAGATTGTATAGATAGTGTATGAGAAATTCAAGGAGTGCAGGTTTAATAATTTTGGTTTCACAGCGGAAGTACATTTTTCATTTGTCATTGGTAAAACTATGATAAAGTCTGATTGCCAGGTTGGGCAATAATAATGTTGTGATAGTGGTGGCCAATCGGGACTATAAGTTTTCAGAGGAAAATAGTTTTGTGTTGGTCCTTTCATATTTTGATGTTAAGACCCACTCTGCCTATTTTAGGAACTCCAAGATCAGGCCACAAGTTCTCTTACTTCTTTTAGCCAATATGCAAATTATGTACAAAAGTCTTCTTATTATTTGCTGGGTACGCATATTTGGTTTGAATTGCTCATTTGTGTGCAAATAGTATAAATATCCCATTTGAATTGTTAATTTGATATGGAATATTTATCATTTTTTTTCCTTTTTAAGTGTTCTTTCCTACTTAATATCATACTAGTGATTGGAGTGGGCATCTTAGCCTTACTTACTCAGAGTAGTGCCTTATTCGTAATTCATTATGTTAACTGCAATTAAAATAAGTTTACTTGATATTTTTAGAGATAATTGCTACTATTCAAGGTAGTTCATATTATCTAAAATGAACAATTGACGAACTACGGTCGTGCTTGATCCCTTCGAACAACGGAGATGGTACGTAGGCAGCCGTTATGCGGTTCAGCACAACCTACAAGGGTGTTCATATCATCTTAAAGTGTTGGTTGCTGTTTAACAGTTCATACCATCTATTCGGAGATGATTGCAACCTTGACAAGTGGCAACTGGCCACGGAAATGCTAGGAGTGGCAACTGGCCACGGAATTGTTAGGAGTGGCAACTGGCCACGGAAATATTGAGAGTGGCAACTGGCCACGGAAATGTTAGGAGTGGCAACTGGCCACGGAATTGTTAGGAGTGGCAATCGCGCCACGGAAATATTGAGAGTGGCAATCGCCACGGAATTGTTAGGAGTGGCAATCGCCACGGAATTGTTAGGAGTGGCAACTGGCCACGGAAATGTTAGGAGTGGCAACTGGCCACGGAAATGTTAGGAGTGGCAACTGGCCACGGAAATATTAGGAGTGGCAACTGTCCATGGAACTGGTAGAAATGGCAACTGGCCATGGAAATATTAGGAGCGGCAACTGTCCATGGAACTGGTAGAAATGGCAACTGGCCATGGGAATTATTAGAGTTGGCAACTGGCCATCTCCCATCCTTGGAAATTGGCCATCTCTAATAATTTGAGAATAAATGTTATTTGTGTTTGTTTATAATGTAGTTTGGGAAATTCGAATTCGAGTCTCTCAGAAAAATTTGAAGCTCCGGTTACTTGAATGGCGCGTCGGAGAGTCAAAGTTTGCTAAGCGGGCCGAAACCCGGTTCGCTGGAAGTCCAGATTCTCTGGTCCGTCACATCGATCATGTGGGTGATAAGATCGATGAGTATCCTTAACGAATCTCTTATTTCTCATCTTTAAGAGATCTTGAAACTGTCTAGTAATCAATGATAATGATTGTTCAATTTCATCATCAGAATTTTCTGCAATCTGTTCATCTGAATCATCCATCTGTCTATTCCTCTCCATTGGAGATTTCGGAATTTTTGCAGCTTTAAAAGCGATTCCTTTACTTTGAATAGACTGTGATTCATGGTCAAAGATCTTTAACTTTCCAACGAGTGTGCTTCGTGAGGGAGTTGAGAGATCATTTGCTTCTATGATTGCTTGCTTCTTAGAATCGTATCTTGGTGGCAACGATCTATGAATTTTGCACACTATATCCTTTTCAGAGATAGTCTTTCCAAGAGAGAAAGAGGAATTAATTATCTCAGAGAGTTTAAGATGAAACTCTTCAAAAGTGTCGTTGTCATCCATTCGAAGGTTTTCCCAATCGGACGTAATAGTTTGAAGTCTAGCTTCTTTCTCTGAAGTGTTTCCTTTGAATACGATCTGAAGATTATCCCAAGCTTCTTACGAAGTTTGACATGTTGATACATGATGTTGTAGATCACGACTTACATCATGTATTATTGGGCCGACCGAGCGAAGCGAGGGAGGACCTTTATATGACCACTTTTTTGTAAAATGTAAGTGATCAATTGACACAAAAAGATTGGAAATGGTTAGGGCCGAAAAAACAAAAATGTCCCTCCCTTTTAGTCCAATTACTATAACTCCTTGTGTATCCTATCTTTTCAGGGGTATAATTGGAAAGCAAACTTTAATATAACATATCTAAAAATCCGTACCTTGGAATTTTACAAATTCTATCTCATTGTAAAGGTTATAAAAAACTCTATGCAACGAGTACAAACAACAATATCAAATTTAGAGCTTTTACGAAAAATTTGGAGGTATTTATCATTTTAGGCATAATTTTAGAAAATTAAATGTATATCCATTATGCAAACCACCACAAAGGATACATAATACTTTATGTTGCAAAATTTTGGTTTATGCATCAACTAATTTTCCGTTGCAACTAATAAAACGATGTACTCCCTCCGTTTCAAGAAAAATGATATTTTCATTTTAGGCACAATTCTCGAAAATTGAATGCATAACCATTACGCAAACCACCACAAAGGATGCATAACACATCATGCAACCATATTTTGGTTTATGGATCGACTAATTTTCCTTTTCAGAAAAAGTGATACTTTCACATCGCGTTTCAGGAAAAGTGATACTTTCGCTTCGTTTCTGGAAAAGTGATACTTTCGCTCCATTTCTGGAAAAATGATACTTTCGCTCCGTTTCGGGAAAAGTGATACTTTCGCCCCGTTTCGGAAAAAGTGATACTTTCGTCCCGTTTCGGAAAAAGTGATACTTTTGCCCTGTTTCAGAAAAAGTGATACTTTTTTCTGAAACAGTGCGAAAGTATCACTTTTTCCGAAACGAGGAGAAAGTATCACTTTTTCCGAAATGGGGAGAAAGTATCATTTTTGTCGAAACGGGGAGAAAGTATCACTTTTTCTGAAACAGGACGAAAGTATCACTTTTTCTGAAACGGGGTGAAAGTATCACATTTTCTTAAACGGGACGAAAGTAGTCGCAGACAAACCCCATCTTCAGATTCTTTTTAGGTCGGCCCTCCCACCGTGGCAACGGTCGTACTAGTAGCATTCAAACTAGGCATGTCAATGGAAAACCGTTAACCGTTAGCCGAATCCGATTACCCGGTTGCCGTTAGGTTTAGTTCCGTTATACCGGTAACCGGTTAACCGTAACCCATAACGTAGCGGATAATTTCATCCTACCGTAACGGCAACGGTTGGCCTATTTCCGTTATACTAAGTTCCGTTAACCGCTAACGTGTGCCTAGCACGTGTGCATTCCTCTATACCTAGGTTACTATACTCGAATGAATCATCATCTTCATCCAATTATTCTTCTGTTCTTCAACTCGACACAAACGAGAGAACAAAAACTCACTCCTATAGTTGCATGAACTACACCACGGAATAAAGATTCCCACTACCTGCATATGAGAATTTACCGCGTACATAGATTTATAAGAACCTGCAAATATAAGCGATTAGACTTGGAATAAAACTTCACATTTCGGATAGCAATTGAACCTGTGTACAACACCAACACCGTCCTGTACCTGCTACCACCTCCCATTGTATCTGCATCACATGCTTCATCACCTTCTCAGAAGCTTTGTACCGGCAATACTCGCATCAATATCAACAACAACTCCGCGAGACCATCACCCATTGATTCTCTATCTCAATCACTACCACCACCATTTATCATCAAACCCATTCTGAACTTTAACCTAGCTACAGCACATCCATATTCTTTCTCATCAAATCAACCACAACCCATCTTCCAATTCATCACCATCTCTTAAGTTCAATATCAGATTTTCCAAACCCTAACCTCTGAAATCAAACCCATTAACACAGTAAGCATCACCGACTTCTCCTTATTCTGCTCAATACTCTTCAAGAAAGTAACAACCAACAAGAACGCATTTCTTAAATCTTCTGCAACCCTCCATCACCTCAATTCAGATTCTAATCCCATCTTCTGAAATCTCGATTCTCATTCAGTATCAATCCTCCAACTTTCGAAAAATTCATATTGGAATCTAATCACCAAATTCAACATTCTCATTCATCAATCTCAATTTTAGTGGTGGATTTGGACTTCGCAGTACAAATTTGAAGTCAAAAACCCTAATTTTCCTGTGAACGGATTAGAAATCCCTGGATCGAAAACAAACCCTAGAAATAATCTATATAATGGTGACGAAGAGTGGTGGTGGTGGTGATTGAATCTGCTGATGATGAGTGGTGGTCCTGTGACATACCGGAAAATTAACCGTTAGCCGATAAGTCCGACATAACGGTAATGGTTTTGGATTTCACAATTCCGTCGGCACTTAACGGATATCGGTTAACCGCTAAATCTAATGGCAACGGTAACGGCAGAGCCATTATTTGTTACGTTTAGTGCCGTTGACAGGCCTAATTTAAACTATCTGAATTCTGCTTTGCAAGCGCCTTTTCTTCATTTGAAAAATCTACTAAACGTTTAAACTCGGTTTCTGAATTTTCTATCTTTGGACGAATATAACCATCGACGACTAATAGCCAAGTATTAAAGTCTCGTGATTGAAGAAAAGATCTCATAGCAGATTTCCACCATAGATAGTTTGTTCCATCAAATCTTTGCGGTTCGTTAATTGAAGTCGATTAATGAGAACTCGAGTTCATTCTTATAGGTTGGATCGCACCAAACACAGATTGTTAGATCTTTTCGTGTTTGCCTGCTCTGATACCAATTGAAAAGCCGAGGGTACCCAAATATACCTCAAGCTAAAACTTTTCCTACCTATAAGTCATTTCTTCCGAAAGTGATTGTTTATGGACTGAGTCAAGACAATACAACTAATCGGTTCACACTTCGTGTGATCGTCTATGGATATGAGATCAAGACAATACAACAACGAAGTATGTTTACTTGATACAAAGGTTCGGACTTAACCAAACACAATAGGATTACTATCAAGTAAAATAGGAATTAATGTTTGTGTATTTTACTTCTAATTATAATAAAAAACAATTATAATTGCGGAAATAGAAAAGTAAAAGATACAGCAAGATTTTGTTAACGAGGAAACCGCAAATGCAGAAAAACCCCGGGACCTTGTCCAGGATTGAATACTCTCAGGATTAAGCCGCTATACAACATTAAACCAACTTCGTATAGTTGAGACCAAGCAACTAAACCTATAGTTCACCTAGTTCCGTCTATATTCCCACGCCTCCAACTTATGAATAAGTCACGTACTTGGAACAATTCCTTTGTTTCGTATTCCAAACAGTAAAGGAACAACAAATTTGTTTGGTAGCAACTCTGTTCAACCAAGTGATGTGAGTTCGACAAAGGCTCTTCTGTTTATCTCAATAAACTCATTTGTCGGGTTCTTTGAAAAGGCGAGGGTACCCAAATATACCTCAAGCTAAAACTTTTCCTACCTATAAGTCATTTCTCCGAAAGTGATTGTCTATGGACTGAGTCGAGACAATGCAACTAATCGGTTCACACTTCGTGTGATCGTCTATGGATACGAGATCGAGACAATACAACAATGAAGTATGTTTACTTGATACAAAGGTTCGGACTTAACCAAACACAATAGGATTGCTTATCAAGTAAATATGAATTAACGTTTGTGTGATTTACTTTAATTATAATAAAATAATTATAATGCGGAAAATAAAATTAAATGACACAACAAGATTTTGTTAACGAGGAAACCGCAAATGCAGAAAAACCACGCGACCTTGTCCAGAATTGAATACTCTCAGGATTAATCCTCTACACAAAATTACACCTAACTTCGTATAGTTGAGACCAAGTAACTAACCCTATAGTTCACTTAGTTCCGTCTGTATTCCCACGCCCTACGACTCGTGAATAAGTCACGTACTTTGAACAATTCCTTTGGTTCGTATTCCAAACAGTAAAGGAACAACAAATCTGTTGGTATCAACTCTATTCAACCAAGTGATATGAGTCGGACAAAGGCTCTTCTGTTTATCTTAACATAAACTCCTTCGTCGGGTCCTTAGATCTATCTTATGTTCAATCACCCAAAGGTAATCATTTAAGATTAATCCAATCAATACCTTTAATCACAAGGAAACGTATTGATGCCGATCTACTCAATTAATCAATCCAATCTACCACAAGGATAAACCGATTATTAATTGGATCCTCTTTTACCGAAACAAGTATTGTGCACACCAAAGATTATAAAACCCAAGTCAGATCTTCAATATCTTCTTTGTCTTCAAATCTTCTTAAATCTTCAATAAAAACCTGTACACAATCACTTGAATCTCTTGTGATCAATCACGCACAGAACGGAGTCTGTTAACAATGGATTATCACAAGATCGTCTATATAACTAGCAACAGTCTAAAGATCCCTGTCGAAACTCTGAACTAGTTTGAGTGAATCTTATATCAGAAGAGAAGATTCTTAAGAATAAACAAACTAGGTGCAATCAGATTTCAACCACCGTTAGTCAATCAAATCAATCGAAAACAAAGATAAACCGTAATTATCTAGTTTCCCACCAATGGGTCGCGCTAGAGCTTCTCAATCCCAAAGAAGACTTTAAACTGAGCGGCCATAAGAGATTTCGCCTAATTAGGTTACTCTCCTCTCCGAATAGGCGGCTACACCAGTAACAACAAAAAAGAGTAAATCTGTTGTTACGAAGGATTAGTTTGCTAGAAAGGAAAACTTTGTGTATTTATAGACAAGGAAGTTTGGACACCAATGAATTTCCAAAACCGAAAATATTCTCAGGATATTCATAAAAGCACAGATTCGGTTTTTCATGTTTCCTGGAAATGCTCTGTCCAAAAATAACGATCGAAATCTCTCGGAAAATCTAATTAGTAAATGCACATTACTAATTCTGTAATTTTCCTACAAAATAAAATTAATAAACTTAATTAAAAGATTCTTAACTTACTTATGTTTCGATCCTGGGATTCTCTTCCCTAGTCGTTAAGGAATATCTTTGAACAATTATAGAAATAAACATTCACAACACGTGTTCACACTTACAACCTTTGTAAGTTTGTCGACATCTTAACTTTGTAAGTTCTCTTTCACACTTACAACCTTGAAACCGATTTGCCACACTTCCAAACAAGTTTATAATTGGTTCATCTGACTTTCAATAACTATGTGATTGATCAAACCAACATTCAATCACAATCATGGGTTTACGATTCTACCAAAACAAGTTTCGGTTCTACCTCCATGTGAGTACTGTGCATAGTCATACTAGCTTCCCAAAAGTTCGGTTGACTAGGTACTAGGATCGGTTCCCCACATATATATGGTATCTAACTTATATGTGTTGCACATGTTCATAGGATCGGTTCCCCTTTCTGCTATAAACCTTGCTGCACCCCATATAAGGATCGGTTCCCTTTGATGTACTGCACCCCTTACTAGGATCGGTTCCCTTTCCATTACTAGGATCGGTTCCCTTTCCCTTACATGGATCGGTTCCTTTTCCCTTAGAAGGATCGGTTACCTTTCCCTTACAAAGCCAGACATACAAAATCCGATCATACCACAGGTGATTACTTAAGATCGGTTTTACTAATAAAAGTTATACCAATACATAAGTCAGGCCTTTGTGAACAGTTCTACCAAGAACACAACAAGTTGTGAGCGGTTATACTCTATCACACATATTGTTTGTTCATAAGATATGCAATGAATAACAAAACCAATAACACCTGGCAATTTCCTTTTCGGTTCATAAACAAGTCTATGAACTCTTCCTTAGAACACATGTAAACATTGTTCCCTATGATGAAATCCTCACCTCATACCCATACATAATCACAATAGCATTCAAATGATTATGGCGATGTCTTATCTACAAAGTTTAATGGTTAAGCAATAAACCTCGTATTGTATTCCTTAATACTATGTCTATCCGTAGTTCAAATATGCTTCACAGTTATGTTTTCAATATGCACGACTTGAAAGATACGTTAGGGAATGAAACAGTTCAAGTCAAATATCACTAACCTCAAGTGGAAGGATGATTGTTGTCGTTGTAGCTCCTTGCTTCTTCACATCTTCAAGTCTTCGCAATACTTGTAATGTCTCATATCCTAATACTTTCAAGCTAACCTATACGAAGTTTAACTCTAGTACATAATCAAGCGACTCTTAACATAAGTTTTGATTCACTAAAATATGACAACCAAACTTGACATACCAACGCTTGGTGGGTTCAACCGAGCCATGCTCTAACAATCTCCCCATTTGTCAATTTTAGTGACAAAACTCTTACATCATATGGATAAACAAATTACAATAATTCATTAAAATCCGCTTGATTCCTGATTTAACAGCACAGTGAAACTGCTTACATTCAATCCTTGAAAATGTCGTTGTTGACATTATAATAACAAAGCTATTACTCCCCCTAAGGAAGATAGGTAGATATTCAATCCGCACATCTTTGTTATACCAAACATATGACATGTTACTTCCCCTTAGTCTGTGCTTTCACTCTTTCGTTACATAAAAACATTCAAGTACCAATGTTCTTTTCCCTAGCGATGCCAATCAATATAAATATCAATGCCAACATCACCTGTTTACTCCATATATTTCTCCCCCTTTTTGTCACAAAAATGACAATGAAACGAAAAAATAAAGGACAACACGAAAAGAATCTTACAAGTCTCATAATAGACTTGCAAACCTGTAGAGTTAGGCACGAGGGTTCCACACATCATGTTCTGATAACCAATATCAAAACCGAAACTACAAGTAGTTTTATTTTGATATGTTACCAAGGAAACAATTGCCCGAAACAATTTTTCCAATTTAGTTTAGCAAACCAAAAACAACTAAGCATATTAGTCCCTTTGCTAAACCGATTGTTCAAACACAACCGCTTAATTCGATAAGACCAAAATAAAGATAAACTCCATTTTTCTCATCAGGTTCTAATTATCCATAAACTTAGACCTTTCAATTTTAAACAAGACAAGTACTAGGTTATTTAACTAGCATTTCTTGTTTAGGCATTCGATTAGACTTCAATAACCGAAACCTTACTTCGATAAGTCTAACTAAGATCAGAATTAACTTAATTAGTTTCTTATCCGGAATCGAATTGGACTAAATAACTCATCCCGTACACATATTATTTCGTTAAGCCATAAATAATTCATACAAACCAAAATAAATCAACTTGCATAATTATTCACCTCAACCAGAAGCAATTGAAACAACATAGACATTATAAGCACCGCAATTGCACCGTAATTTTGTAAGCCTAAACGATTGATACCATACAAAAGCAAGATAACAATAGTTTTTCTTAACCAGAAGCAATTGAATCACACACACATCAATTGTACCGAAATTTTGTGTAGCGCCCCCTAAGCTAGCAGCTGACTAATCCAAGAGATTAACTAAATAAGAGCCACTAAAAATCTAAAGCATTTACTTAAGCATTCAATTAAGAAATCTGCTACAAAACTTAACCCAAAAACTAGCCCCGCTCTGAAATATATATATACAAGAACTTCTCTCAAATGATACATATACAATAGTCATTTAGATTACAAATAGAATATACAACAAAATAAACATAACAAAAGTTAACCAACTACGGACTCGACTCCTCGAAGCTTTCACTGCACAACTCTGATCTGTCTCTGAAACTGAAAGTGGGAATGGGTGAGCACTCATCCCTAAAAGGGGTTCACAGTAGGAATAACATTTAACTTTCAAGCAACCATTTAAATGATTTGAAAACAATTCATGTTTTCCCTAACATTAAAACACAACCGACTCACAGAAGTAAACAATCATGTATATGGAACTAACTCCTTCCAAACAATGTACTAATATGGTGATTCAGCCTCCACCTAGATAGCTAATATGGTGATTCAGCCTCCACCTAGTTATTGCAATAAAATAAAGTAGGTATAAATGAAGGAGCATGATCCTATATACCACAGATGGAAATTCTCATTTCCAACCAATCAAATGGAAATTCTTATTTCCCAACCAATTCATAAAAACGAACAAAGCATTACGATTCCTTTCCAAGCAATGGAAAGATTAAAAGAAACAACAGAACTTCCGTAACTCAAAATTAAACAATGCATGGAATACACAACCAGACAATGCATGGATTTGTTAAACATAAACTTTTGTAAAAGAAAACAACAATAATCACAAAAGAGTTAAATATAAATTCCCACCTCTTTTGATGACAAGCCACGCCTACCTCGAGATCCACGATCCACTGGTTCATCCTTTGAATCGATCGTTGTTAACATAGACTAACTGTTAATCACACAAGAACTCTAAGAATTTATCCAAAAGGCTCACGCAAGGCTCATAACATAATTCATACTTATAAGCTAAGTGAACTATCTAATGGTTCTAAGCCCATTATAGTATCCCATTCTCTACCTTTAACATAACTAAGAATTTACTATTCCAATTAGGTTGGTTCTATAGTTCATTAGCTAAGTCTTATGAATATCTACAACCTTGTAAAAGAAACCAAATGCTAATTCAGACCATAAAAATCAAAAACATCAAACTACGAATACATGGCACTAAGCCCAAGTCCACTAGACTCGGCCCATTATACAAGTGCTGACCCAACTGGTTCAACTAACGGTCACTAACAGTCAACATGGTCAATTAACGGTCAACGGATAAGTCCAGGTCAAAGTCCGATAAAGTCAACAGTCAATGGGTCAAGGTCAGGTCAACTGGTTAACTTAATCAAAGGATTCAACTTAGTCAATTAGACTGATTCAGGTGAGTCGACTCGTCAGATAATCGAGTCGACAGAAAGGAAATCTAAGTCGGACTGAATCTATTCAGTCATACAACTAACACTTCAGGATTGAGCCAAAGAACAGACTAAAGATTCTTACATCATTATATTCCTATAATCCTCATTACAAACAAACATATATATTGTAATAAAACTTCATGATTTAACTTCACTTGCAAATTTAGCTTTACCTGCGAATGCAGTTGCAAGCTCTTAATGAGACTACCCATTCTGATTCTACAATTACTAATGTCAACATAACACTTCAACTCCAAACCCCGGATTATAACTGACAGTTCCACTTACGCCTCCTACCTGCATTACAGTTCAGATATACTCAGCATTTCCCATTCCTTGTGTCAATCAACATACCACCACCACTTCACCAGATTGTAGTATCACCACCTACAGGCCTGCAAAGCCACTACCGCATACCAACATACATGCTACAATCAGTCTCATATTATTGTACACTCCATTATCTACGGCTCAGCTCAACAAAACCATAAGTTATAGAAGTTCACTACTTCAAACCAACAACTACAAGACTAATTCCCTAACTGAATTAACATCAGCACAACAAACTCAAGTTCATACCCATCATAATCCCTTTCCATTAACCACTTCATGTATTTGACCAACAACACAATCATAATGATTATAAACATCTACACATACCCCTGCACCATACATCACCACCATAGTTAACTCAGCCCAACCATACATCTATCTCATAACCATTTCAATTCATAGAGTTCAACCCCTACATAATTCTAATAATCCATAAACAGAATCATACCATAACAACTTCATTCACAGTTGAAGGAAATATTAATAAACCCAATATTGAAATTGAGCTGATTTTACTAATGAGAGCAATTACCTCAATCAGTGTTGCTCAGGCAACTGGGGTCGAATTCTTCCTTCATTTGCCTCAATTGAACACTCATCTCAAACTACCATGCATCACCAGCTGAAATCCAACTCCACAATTTCATTAAGAGACCAACCTAAACCAGACACCATTCTTTCACCTTACAATACAATAATCTTCAACTCAATCTCTAGCAACACCAACCTAGACTCAATAATCTTCATCCAATTGATTAACATAAATACCTAATTTTTATTTCTTGAAGAACAGAAACCCTAATTCATTAATCCACCACTTCACCGATTACAACACAATTCCAACTGTAACTTCACTCTTCAAGAACGAAACCCTAATTCTTCAATCAAACTTCTAAACCTTCTTCTTCACTTCATGTTCATCAAAACCCAACCTTTAATCTCTTTTTAACCATCACAAATTCGAAACCCTAATTCCTTTCGTGAAACCTTAATTATTTGATTCAAATACCAACACGATTCTACAATTCCAATTAATCATCAACCCTTTTAATATTCATCTAACAACAACACGAATCACATCTCAATTCCACATAAATCCTAACTTCAGAAATCACCTCTTGAATTTACAACAACAACTCTAACCTCTTCATCCCGTGCTTAGACAACTTCAAAACCATCACAAATAATCAATACTCGATCTGTATCTTCTTTCCTCGATCTCAAAACCACTAATTTGATTACTCAATCGTCTCTCGACTGAAGAACAGAAGAAGCAGAGGAGAAGAAGAAGAAAGAAAAAGAAAAGAAGAAGGTAAGTAATTCCTCTCGAGTTGGTGTAGATAATACCAATGAAAATGATGAAGGCACCCATCACTTGGATATTGGTAGGCCTCTAAAGGTGTATAATTTTATGCCTACATGTTATACCGCAAGTGCACGGCGTCTATTGGAGACGCGGCAAGTACGGGTCGATCCCACAAGGACTTGTGGTGCTTAAGTGATCTACGGCTTGCTAACTGAATTCCTAGAGTTGTAACACAGTTATGAGATTGTTGTCGATGCGACTTAGAATTGTAGTGAAGTGTGACAGTGAACTAAGGCAAAGAAATAAGGTGGGAGCTACCAGGGTGGTGAATCCACCACCTGACATTGAGCTAAGGCAGTTCCTAGTATAATTATGGTCTTGGTTCATTCCAGGGAAGAACACCATGATATTGTCTTGCTAATCTCACACACTCCCCCTAGTATGGAGTGTCTTCTTACAGTACACTCCATCACAGGGTCATGTGTTCAATTAACCAATTCAATCTTTCTAATGAAGCATACAAGAACAATAAGGAGAAAATGAATAACTTAGCATGTTATCAGGGGTTTCAACACACCCTGGAAAATTAAACTAGAACATAATTAACAAATACAACACAAATTAACCCTAAACGACGCTCTGGCTAGCCCAGGCATGAGCCCTAAAATCCTCTACTCACTTCTATTTATACATGCCAGAAATTCCCAAAACCCTAATTTCTTTTTTAATTCGAAAAATAAAACAAACCCATACTCTGATAGCCTCTGAATCGAGCTCTCCTCTGCTTGTGAAGCTTTGATTTGATGTTTCCTTCCTCTGTCGTGAAACCCTAGTTTCATTTATCTCTTACATAGCCTCTAGGGTTATGAGAGAGGCTAGGCGAGAGATAACTAAAACTAGGGGTGGTTGTTGCAGATGCTAGTGGTGATGGAGGTGGTGTGGTTGTCTGCCATGGTATGGCTGTGGTGTCGGGTGAAGGGATGGTGGAGACGAGCAGAGCTCTGCTCTGTCGGGGTGAGGGAGGAGAAGAAAGAGAAGAAGAAGAGAGGAATGGGGTGTAATCGATAGGTGTAGGGGTATAGGAAACTTTGCTGTGAGGCAGGAGCAGCGATTGCTGAAGGAACAGGCGGAGCGAGCATTGGATCGTGGCAGTGAAGATCTTAACGGCTCGGGGTGATTTGGAGCGATCTGGTGTTGCACGGGAGCATCGAGTAAAGATGTGCGGGGAGGCAGCGACCATTGGATGCGTAAGATAGAAATCTCAACGGCTTGGAGTGGACGGACTCGAATCCGGGTCACGGGTCGGGTCTAGCTCAAGCCCATGTCTTGTAGATGAGTTGCTACTTGTTGGGTTGCAACTGATTCGCGCGCGGGCTTTGGCTTTCTGCTCCATGGATGCTCGACTCCAATTCTTCGCTCTTTGGCTCCTCAGTTTCTCCGAGCTTTATTTATTACCTAAAAACACAAAATTCATTAATACAAATATTTATTCTTGAAAACAAGGAAGACACAGAATCTGGGATAATATCTGATTTCTAAGCGCAAAAGATGAGTAAAATGCCAATAAAAAGGTGTATAAATATGCACTATTTGGCACTCATCAAATACCCCCAAACCTGAATTTTACTTGTCCTCAAGTGAAACAGAAATGAAGAAATCCTAACTATACCACTGTCGTAGGTCTCTCGAATGCATTTAGCGTATGCACTAAGCCTTTAAACCGCTAGGTGTCCCTAGTGGACGAGTTGTAGTCTCGTGAGGGTTTACAAGAGGTGTACCCACAAAACCTTCTCCAACTTCAGAGTGTAAAAGAGTCTCAAGCCTCCAAGAAGCTATGAGGACATAGAGTTTCTGCATGCTAGTAACAGGAAGTTAGAACTATCAAAGAACGCATTCTCATCCTTAAGTCCGAGCGAGAAGTAACCATACCATATGAAAGAATTCGGATTCGATTGTGATCATAAGCCTCGACTTCGCCTCACCATTAGGGTTTTATGATAATTGCACTCAAAAAGATCGCTTTTTTAGTCTCTCATGTGTGCAGGCAGGAATAAAGAGAGAAATCCCGCACACGTTGTAGGTAAGAAGGATAACCTTCCGAAATAAAACTGAGACTCCACGAAGTGTGGACAAAAAGAATCTTTTCTCGATGATCTCTAAGAAAGGAAAATCAACCATTAGCAAGGGGTGGGAGTACTCACTCACTTCTCACCCGATCGGCAATTAATATCACTCTCTCATAAGAACCATAGAAACGTCTTCAATCTTCGGTCTTCGGTCTTCAAATGTTGATGATGAACTTCTAAACTTCACAAAACTTGACAAATTTTAATTTTTCTACTCAAATTCCTTGTTGTTTGGATTTTTCTTTTTAAATTCTTCTTTACCATGGTGGTAGCAAAAATAAACTACAATATTTTTTGATTTTTGATTTTTGATTTTTTTTTTTTTTTTTTTTTTTTTTTTTTTTTTACAATAAGTGAAAATAAAAATACAAATAATGAAACAACTAACTCCATGGACAAAGGACTTTATCACTCAATTTTTCCACAACTTGAATTGTCTTGATTTTATAAATTTTATTAATTCTCATCCTATTTTCTTTTCTTTGTTGCACATACACCTTGGACTATATCAATTTTTCTTTCAATATTCTGATGCTGCTCCGTTTGTTGACGATGATGTGTTTCTATGGGTCTTGCTGATTGAGAGAGAGAGTGATGCTAAGCGCAAATCGATATTTAGAAGGAGTTTTCATCTTTAGACGTCACCCTCATGATTGACAAAAACTAGCACTCAAGAGATCAAAAGTAGTCTTTGAAATTGGTGCGAAGTTGGGTAGCTCACCATTCCTACCCGAATTTACGTACGGTGACACACACTCTAACAGACTTTTCTAGAAAGTTGCAAAAAATTGAAGGTTGGTGCCTCACTTGATGTAAATTGGGTAGTCTCCATTATGGGTGATCACAATTCTACTACCGAATATCTAACAAACACCTAATTCGCCCTCCGGTATGGTTAAATCCAACTTTAACGCTCTAATCAACTAAGGAACCCGATTGCGTTTTCCAGTACTTCCAAGTTCTGTTATTTCGGTCAGAATCTCTATGTAAACATAGCTAGAAGCATGCTAGTGACTCTAAAATCTCTAAGAGTTGGAGGTTTTTACAAAAAGAGTTTTTGATTTATTTTTTATTTTTATTTTTTTTTGTAAAATTAAAAGATAAAATAAAAGACTAAAAACTCTAAATGCAAATGCACCCCCAAACCTAAATCAAACATTGTCCTCAATGTGTCTACATATAGAAAAAAATTTAAACAGTCACATACCGAGAGAACTATGCTTGATAAGAGAAAAGGGAAGAGATTACCGGTATGTCGGCGGGAGCAAGGTTGAGCTTCATTAGTCAAGGCTAAAATCCAACATTCTCAGTGGAGATCATATTGGATTAGCATAATATATGCGCAAGAAGACTCAACCGATGTAAGAAAAGAAAAAAATTAACAAGTCCTACTGGATATATACAATGAAGATAATGTACAGAAACATTAACATTCTTACAAATATAACAAAAAAAAATGGGCTTTGGTTTAAATGGGTTTCATTTGGTTTTGTTGGGAGCTTTGGTTTATGTGGGAAGCCCAGGTTGCTGTGGGCTCAATTTGGTTTTGGTTTGTTTGGGATTTGTTGTTTGAAGCCCAGGATTTGTGAGATCGCATGACTTGGTTGTGTTTGAAAAAGTATAGCCCAGAGGTGGATTGATTGTGAGCAGCCCAGATTAGGTTGAGTTGGGCTCGGTTTGGTGTAATCCCAAGTTAGATGAACATGTGCATCCCAGCAATTGAATGGCCCAGTTAGTGGGCTGAAAGTTGGTTATGTGGGCTGTGTGTACAGCCCAACAGATGTGGGCTTAAGTTTAGGCTGGCAAGTTAGCAGCCCAGTTGGCTTACAAAGCCTAGTTGCTCAATTTAGGGGAAACCTAGTGTATGTGAAATTTGGTTTATTGCACAGCCAAGTGCAACTTGTGCAGAGGTTCGGCTTGTGCACAGATTGACACAGCTATTTGCATCCCAGGTTCTCAAAAAAATTTCACAGCACAATGGTTGACTTATGTGCTCAGACAACACAAAGCTAAGCCCACAGATTCTCACTACTTGCAGCTTCAGGGGGCTGATGGTAGAGGAGTATAGATTGGGTGGGGGTTAGCAGCTCAAGTATAACTTGGCTAGTTTTCCCAACACATGTCTAAGTGCACTCACAGCACAGCAAAGTCACAGAAAAATAGCGCAGCCCAAGAACAATAACTCACAAAAGAAATGATACCCAATCGCTCAAAATTGAACACAACACAAGAATTTTATGCACAGCATATGACAGTTTGGTGCACATCAATGCCAGGTCTAGCACAAAGTTTATAACACAAGGTATCAATAGCAGGGCATGCAGGGGTCTGGCACAACTTGGCTCACCAGGGCAGATGGGTTATGCACAGGCTATGCTCACAATTCAGGCCTCAGATTGCACCAATTTCAGATATTGCAAGTTTGAACAATGTTTAGCACAATGACTGGCTTATCATGCAAAGCAGGGTATGCAAAATGGGCTAATGGCTCATTGCTTGGCTCAACAGGGGTTATAGCACAGGCTATGTAAAGGCCAAGACTTCACAGCACAACTACAGCTCCACTCGCAGCTTCAGGGGCTGGAGTTTGGCTCAACAGGGTACACAGGAGAGAGAGATGGCTCACGGGGCTTAGGGTATCAACAAGTCACAAGTGCAAATGGCTCACTAAGGTTTACAGAGCATACAAGCTGAGTGAGCTTCAGGTGGTTGAGCACTTCCTAGCAAAGGGTTTCAGCATGCAAATGTGATAACAGGTATACACAGATGCTCATAATGCCTGAGATGGTTCACACAAATTCTCGGGTAGGGTCCGGCACAAGTTTACGGTGGTCTCAACGGATCATTAACATGTTTGGCTAAGCTCTTATTTCACAGCAACATGCACACAGAGCATCACACAGACACAACAGAATTTGGGAGTGACCAACCTGCTTCAGCCGTAATGGCTATATTGTGCTGCTTCTTGTCTTTCCCTGGGTTGGCTCAGCTTTAACAGCTTGCTCAAGAAAGACCGGCTAGCAAGGCACAACACAGAAGCACAGGTAGGTACCTGTAGCTCAACAAAGATTTAGTTCCCAGAGCTTCACAGTTAAAGCAAAGAGAGTAAACATTGGCATAAGCCTGAGAATTGGACTGTCACAAGGGAATATTTTGGACTGTCACAAGGGAGGGTTTGCACAGTATGCAGCTAAGGTAGTGAATGCAACTACAGATGGGGTGTGCTAGATGAATTAGGCTACAGATGAGTTAAAGCACAAGAAGGAGAACTAACAAACCTAACAATGTAGCAATGCACTACGAGAATGCAAGACAAAGATGCAGAACTAGAGAGTTTAACTGAAATGCAATGATGTAGTAACAATATGCAACAAAAGATGCAAAAAAGAAAAAAAAAAATCACAGCTAAGTTAATCTAAGATGCAAATGCAGATGCAAGGATGCAAGGGAAAGAAAAAAAATAAACTTTAGCTTAAGTTACATTAAAAACAGGGCTATAAGTAATATTAAAAGGGAGTTATGTACAAGGTGAAATGAACTCAGTATAGATATGCCAGCAATCACAGGGCACACGCCAAGTCCCCGGCAGCGGCGCCAAAAACTTGGTAGGCCTCTAAAGGTGTATAATTTTATGCCTACATGTTATACCGCAAGTGCACGGCGTCTATTGGAGACGCGGCAAGTACGGGTCGATCCCACAAGGACTTGTGGTGCTTAAGTGATCTACGGCTTGCTAACTGAATTCCTAGAGTTGTAACACAGTTATGAGATTGTTGTCGATGCGACTTAGAATTGTAGTGAAGTGTGACAGTGAACTAAGGCAAAGAAATAAGGTGGGAGCTACCAGGGTGGTGAATCCACCACCTGACATTGAGCTAAGGCAGTTCCTAGTCTAATTATGGTCTTGGTTCATTCCGGGGAAGAACACCATGATATTGTCTTGCTAATCTCACACACTCCCCTAGTATGGAGTGTCTTCTTACAAGACACTCCATCACAGGTCATGTGTTCAATTAACCAATTCAATCTTTCTAATGAAGCATACAAGAACAATAAGGAGAAAATGAATAACTTAGCATGTTATCATGGGTTTCAACACACCCTGGAAAATTAAACTAGAACATAATTAACAAATACAACACAAATTAACCCTAAACGACGCTCCAGCTAGCCTGCATGAGCCCTAAAATCCTCTACTCACTTCTATTTATACATGCCAGAAATTCCCAAAACCCTAATTTCTTTTTTAATTCGAAAAATAAAACAAACCCATACTCTGATAGCCTCTGAATCGAGCTCTCCTCTGCTTGTGAAGCTTTGATTTGATGTTTCCTTCCTCTGTCGTGAAACCCTAGTTTCATTTATCTCTTACATAGCCTCTAGGGTTATGAGAGAGGCTAGGCGAGAGATAACTAAAACTAGGGGTGGTTGTTGCAGATGCTAGTGGTGATGGAGGTGGTGTGGTTGTCTGCCATGGTATGGCTGTGGTGTCGGGTGAAGGGATGGTGGAGACGAGCAGAGCTCTGCTCTGTCGGGGTGAGGGAGGAGAAGAAAGAGAAGAAGAAGAGAGGAATGGGGTGTAATCTATAGGTGTAGGGGTATAGGAAACTTTGCTGTGAGGCAGGAGCAGCGATTGCTGAAGGAACAGGCGGAGCGAGCATTGGATCGTGGCAGTGAAGATCTTAACGGCTCGGGGTGATTTGGAGCGATCTGGTGTTGCACGGGAGCATCGAGTAAAGATGTGCGGGGAGGCAGCGACCATTGGATGCGTAAGATAGAAATCTCAACGGCTTGGAGTGGACGGACTCGAATCCGGGTCACGGGTCGGGTCTAGCTCAAGCCCATGTCTTGTAGATGAGTTGCTACTTGTTGGGTTGCAACTGTTTCGCGCGCGGGCTTTGGCTTTCTGCTCCATGGATGCTCGACTCCAATTCTTCGCTCTTTGGCTCCTCAGTTTCTCCGAGCTTTATTTATTACCTAAAAACACAAAGTTAATTAATACAAATATTTATTCTTGAAAACAAGGAAGACACAGAATCTGGGATAATATCTGATTTCTAAGCGCAAAAGATGAGTAAAATGCCAATAAAAAGGTGTATAAATATGCACTATTTGGCACTCATCAGATATGGGCAGCCACAGTCGGTCTAGGTGCAAAAAGAATCTTTTTTCCCTTCTCACTAATCTGATAAATTCTTCTCCGACTGATATCCGATTAGCGCGTTCGAGTAGTCCATTCTGCGTAACTTTCCAAGATCTATCCAACAGTACTAGTTTCGTATCTAAATCATTGTTAGATTAATTTCTATTAATTAACGTTCGTGTTAAACTAATCGAGTTATTATCTGCTAATTCGACACTTGACTGGTCTAATAGCGTTGACGAGCTTGCGGGTTCTTACATTCTCCCCACCTTATTCATTTTCGTCCTCGAAAATCAAACCATCATTTTGTCTTCATCAGACACTCCCCACCTTATAAATTAATCCCATCTCTTATCTAAGCGCAAAACAACATGAAACAAAGCACAAACCTAAATGGTCTTCTACAACTAAGATTAAAATTTGTAGCTCTAGGTTCAACTACGCTGATTTAATTTCTATCCAAGAATGAAGTCTAATTAGAAAAAAAAATTCTTAACTAATTTCTATTTTATAAGATATTTGTCTCTAACTTCAAGGAAAAATCCTACGAATCTTTCTAAGCGAACTTACATCTATTGGTTTTCTAAATTAATTTGCAGTATTTTCTATGATCGGTCATCTCTGAATGCAGTTGCCCTGTCAAGGTTGGCCAAGCCCAACAATGCCTTCCTACGAACAGAGAAAACACAACCTTCATTATTCCCCAGTGCTGGATTAACCAAGTACTAACCTATTAAGATTAATTAGTCTTTAAGCTTTTATCTTAACTGGTGTAAGTCAGATAAATTTATTTCGTAAAATATATAAATAGTTTACATTATTTTAAGAAATTTAATCATCAAAATTTATTTACCGTTATTACTATTTATTTATTTTATATTATAAGTAATCCAAATTCGATTTTACGTCAAGTTATAATATTTGATAATTTTAACTTTACTATAATACCATATATAAAAATTTTCCAAATATTATCTATTATAAATTTCCTACTAATTTAATTACTCAAATACTTTTATCAACTGTGTTATTATTCTCATTATTCTCAAGTTGATAGTCCGGTTGGTACACTAAGCCCTAATCTTCTAAATATAATTTTACACTCACGTAAGGATTGATATAACAAATTTTATTAATTCATGTTGAATTTTTATACTATATCTTGTTAAATATTGGTGTTGGTAATTTAATATGATTTAAGTTTGAGTCTGCATAAAATTATAATATATCTTAATAATCTTTAGATTTTGCTACTAGTGTGAAGTATCCTATTAATATGCGAATTTACTTTCTTTTGATTATAATATTATGACACTGAGTATCCGAATGCTATTATTACTACTTTATATATATTTGTTTTATTTTAAAAATTTACTGGATCATTTGTTAGACTAAAGATAATTTCAATATATGTGATGCGATTATTAACAAATCTAATCTTTTTATTTTATATACATTATATCCTCATATTTTATGTCTAATGCCTAATAAGTATTATATTAACCATCTAGTTTAAACGCAAAACATGTATCTCTAATTTGTAATTAGTTTAATTTACAAAACTTAACCGTAGATGAGTGTTAATAATTTTCCATAGCTATTTAATCATAATTATTATTTTTATCGTTACATATCTTTAATGAAATTTTATTTAAATTAAGTTTAATGTGATACTAATTGATAAATGTTCACATAACTTTGTTAAATTTATTATTACTATTATTTTCATTTATAATTACTATTTTAGTATTTTTATTATTGGTTGAACTATTATTCTGACTATTCTTACAAATATTAAAGTATTATTTACATTTATGTAATTATAGTTTGTTTACTCTTCATAAGTCAATGTGTTCAGTAAATTTCCAAGTGAATTTCCATGTGATTTACAAGTTCTATCAATAATACTAATCTCACTATTATTATAGTATTAGATTGTGTACGTGTTCATACTTTTTTGATTAATTATTCTCAAATCCTTATTAGCTAAAGTTATTGGAGTACCCTACAATTTTTACTTCAATACACAAACAAACAACCAGGCAAACAAAACAATCAAATAAATCTTTTAATTATTGAAAGCTTTTAATGATTAAGATTTATCTCACAACCCAACCCAGCTCTAAACTAATCTATCTATTTCACTAACTAGCACTGGATATTTCTATCTTTTCCCATGTAAGATCTAATAGTGAGCTCTAATACCAACTCTGTAGCGCCCCCTGGGCTAGCAGCTGACTAATCCGAGAGATTAACTAAATAAGAGGCACTAAAAATCTAAAGCATTTACTTAAGCATTCAATTAAGAAATCTGCTACAAAACTTAACCCAAAAACTAGCCCCGCTCTGAAATATATATATACAAGAACTTCTCTCAAATGATACATATACAATAGTCATTTAGATTACAAATAGAATATACAACAAAATAAACATAGCATAAGTTAACCAACTACGGACTCGACTCCTCGAAGCTTTCACTGCGCAACTCTGATCCATCTCTGGCGAAAGTGGGAATGGGTGAGCACATCATCCCTAAAAGGGGTGCCCAGTAGGAATAACATTTAACTTTCAAGTAATCATTTAAATGATTTGAAAACAATTCATTTTTTCCCTAACATTAAAACACAACCAACTCACAGAAGTAAACAATCATGTATATGGAACTAACTCCTTCCAAACAATGTACTAATATGGTGATTCAGCCTCCACCTAGATAGCTAATATGGTGATTCAGCCTCCACCTAATTATTGCAATAAAATAAAGTAGGTATAAATGAAGGAGCAAAATCCTATATACCACAGATGGAAATTCTCATTTCCAACCAATCAAATGGAAATTATTATTTCCCAACCAATTCATAAAAACGAACAAATCATTACGATTCCTTTCCAAGCAATGGAAAGATTAAAAGAAACAACGGAACTTTCGTAACTCAAAATTAAAAAATGCATGGAATACACAACCAGACAATGCATGAATTTGTTAAACATAAACTTTTGTAAAAAAAAACAATAATTACAAAAGAGTTAAATATAAATTCCCACCTCTTTTGATGAAAAGCCACGCCTACCTTGAGATCCACGATCCACTGGTTCATCCTTTGAATCGATCGTTGTTAACATAGACTAACTGTTAATCACACAAGAACTCTAAGAATTTATCCAAAAGGCTCACGCAAGGCTCATAACATAATTCATACTTACAAGCTAAGTGAACTATATGATGGTTCTAAGCCCATTATAGTATCTCATTCTCTACCTTTAACATAACTAAGAGTTTACTATTCCAATTAGGTTGGTTCTATAGTTCATTAGCTAAGTCTTATGAATATCTAAAACCTTGTAAAAGAAACCAAAGGCTAATTCATACCATAAAGGTCAAAAACATCAAACTACGAATACATGGCACTAAGCCCAAGTCCACTAGACTCGGCCCATTATACAAGTGCTGACCCAACTGGGTCAACTAACATTCACTAACAGTCAATAGGGTCAATTAACGGTCAACGTCTAAGTCCAGGTCAAAGTCCGATAAAGTCAACAGTCAATGGGTCAAGGTCAGGTCAACTGGTTAACTTAATCAAAGGATTCAACTTAGTCAATTAGACTGATTCAGGTGAGTCGACTCAGTCAGATAACTGAGTCAGACAGAAAGGAAATCTAAGTCGGACTGAATCTATTCAGTCATACAACTAACACTTCAGGATTGAGCCAAAGAACAGACTAAAGATTCTTACATCATTATATTCCTATAATCCTCATTACAAACAAACATATACATTGTAATAAAACTTCATGATTTAACTTCACTTGCAAATTTAGCTTTACCTGCGAATGCAGTTGCAAGTTCTCAATGAGACTACCCATTCTGATTCTACAATTACTAATGTCAACATAACACTTCAACTCCAAACCCCGGATTACAACTGACAGTTCCACTTACACCTCCTACCTGCATTACAGTTCAGATATACTCAGCATCTTTCATTCTCTGTGTCAATCAACATACCACCACTTCACCATATTGTAGTATCACCACCTACAGGCCTGCAAAGCCACTACCGCATACCAACATACATGCTACAATCAGTCTCATATTCTTGTACACTCCATTATCTACGGCTCATCTCAACAAAACCATAAGTTATAGAAGTTCACTACTTCAAACCAACAACTACAAGACTAATTCCCTAACTGAATTAACATCAGCACAACAAACTCCAGTTCATACCCATCATAATCCCTTTCCATTAACCACTTCATATATTCAGACAACAACACAATCATAATGATTATAAACATCTACACATACCCTTGCACCATACATCACCACCACAGTTAACTCAGCCCAACCACACATCTATCTCATAACCATTTCAATTCATAGAGTTCAACCCCTACATAATTCTAATACATCCATAAACAGAATCATACCATAACAACTTCATTCACAGTTCAAGGAAATACTAATAAGCCCAATATTGAAATTGAGCTGATTTTACTAATGAGAGCAATTACCTCAATCAGTGTTGCTCAGGCAACTGGGGTCGAATTCTTCCTTCATTTGCCTCAATTGAAAACTCATCTCAAACTACCATGTATCACCAGCTGAAATCCAACTCCACAATTTCATTAAGAGACCAACCTAAACCAGACACCATTCTTTCACCTTACAATACAATAATCTTCAACTCAATCTCTAGCAACACCAACCTAGACTCAATAATCTTCATCCCATTGATTAACATAAATACCTAATTTTTATTTCTTGAAGAACAGAAACCATAATTCATTAATCCACCACTTCACCGATTACAACACAATTCCAACTGTAACTTCACTCTTCAAGAACGAAACCCTAATTCTTCAATCAAACTTCTAAACCTTCTTCTTCACTTCATGTTCATCAAAACCCAACCTTTAATCTCTTTTTAATCATCACAAATTCGAAACCCTAATTCCTTTCATGAAACCTTAATTATTTGATTCAAATACCAACACGATTCTACAATTCCAATTAATTATCAACCCTTTTAATCTTCATCTAACAACAACATGAATCACATCTCAATTCCACATAAATCCTAACTTCAGAAATCACCTCTTCAATTTACAGCAACAACTCCAACCTCTTCATCCCGTGCTTAGACAACTTCAACACCATCACAAATAATCAATACTCGATCTGTATCTTCTTTCCTCGATCTCAAAACCACTAATTTGATTACTCAATCGTCTCTCGACTGAAGAACAAAAGAAGCAGAGGAGAAGAAGAAGAAAGAAAAAGAAAGAAAAGAAGAAGATAAGTAATTCCTCTCGAGTTGGTGTACATAATACCAAGGAAAATGATGAAAGCACCCATCACTTGGATATGGGCAGTCACAGTCGGTCTAGTTGCAAAAAGAACCTTTTTTCCCTTCTCACTAATCTGATAAATTCTTCTCCGACTGATATCCGATTAGCACGTTCGAGTAGTCCATTCTGCGTAACTTTCCAAGATCTATCCAACGGTACTAGTTTCGTATCTAAATCATTGTTAGATTAATTTCTATTAATTAACGTTCGTGTTAAACTAATCGAGTTATTATCTGCTAATTCGACACTTGATTGGTCTAATATCGTTGACGAGCTTGCGGGTTCTTACATTTTGTAAGCCTAAACAATTGATACCACACAATAAAGCAAGATAACAATAGTTTTTCTTAACTGGAACCAATTGAAACACACATCCACACACACATCATGGAATAAATATCAATTGAACCGAAATTTTGTTAAGCAAAAGCAACAAATATATATAATATAAACTCAGGCTTTTCTTAAACAGGAAAACAATTAACTAACAAGATTGTTACCTCAAATTTCGCATCCACTTCTCCAATATGATTACATCTTCATCCAGGGAGAATTGTTATCGAAATATCACCACGTTGTCATCCTTATGCGTGAACAAAAGAATAACAACACACCTCAACCTTTACCAGAGAAAGGTTGAAAACCGGTTTTAACAATTGCAAGCAAAAGTTGAAAACCGTCGAAACACATATGCTTTTATGCTAAACCAAAACCGATTCAACATATTATGACTTTTTCACATATTGTTTCTATAAGAACCCCTCATAATCCTTTGATAAAGCCTACCTACAAGGGCTAGAATTTAATCCCGCTAAATCAAAAAGTCACCCAAACCATGAGGGTTCACAATATATGAGATCGAATATTAAGGTAGTAAAACCGAAATCAAACATCCCATTAACATACATAGCAATAAGGTAAAAGCAATTAAGCACAGGTTATGTAAACCAAAAACTATCACAAGAAAAATTACCAATCAAATAATTTTATTCATAATAGTTTTATTCATAATAGACCAATACAATCAATGACAGAAATCAAAAATTGATGTATATTATACTAGATTAAGTAATACAATAAATAACTTAATCTCTAGTGGTGCTCTTGTTATTCACTGAGGTCTCTCCAGTGCTCAAACTCTTAAAGCATGTCTCAATAGACTTGTCCGCAACCACTTCTTGTTTCTCAAGATCTTCAATTGGAGCTTTGAGCGCAGCAAGAATTCCTCTTGTTCCTTCATACTTCTCTTTTACCCAATCTTGATGTCGTATAGTCATAGCAAGATTGGTTTCTAGTTCATCAAAACCTTGGATATATTGAGACATACTATCAGAACGAATCCACTGGGTTTTGGTTGGATCTTGAAGGTTGTAGGCCAACAGACATGACTCATCTTGTGATCCAGCTGAGCTATCAGAGTCATAATCAGACATAATGCCTTTCTTCTTTCTCTCTGTATCGATTCCTTGACAATCCTTAACTTTTTGAGATTCATCCTTATTAGTCTTTGAGACACTGCGAGTTACTGGAGGCATGCTCGGTTATGAATAATATATAAAAGGATTTCTCAGGGTTTCGAATACAGACAAGATAAAGTTTCTCCTCTTAAAAGAGTCAACTTTCGGACCAAGAGACCTATAGAAAATCCAAAAATATCAAACAATATATTTCGTTTCCTTAGTCCGAAATTCTCAAGGTAGAAGGATTATTAAAAATCCGAAAATTCCAAATATCACCTATTTTTGGAAAATCATGTTAAACATGAACATTTTTAACTGCCATGGATTCGCAGCAATCCATAAACTATCACAAATTTTTTTCTGATAAACAACTACACAATGGTACATGTGCTCCTGTTTTATTGTGCCTTTCCCATCCAAGATTATGAGCACGAAAGGATGAGAAAGCACAACATACGATACAACTAAGTTGCATCGGAGTAAGCTTTTTCCAGCTTACAGTAAATATCAGAAACATAGTTCATGTCTCTTTTAGGGAATTTCTGCCCAAAATATTTTCTCCCAAGATGATGATCTTTTATAACTCTAGAGATATGATCATGTGGAGAAAATGTACTAATGTGAGAATTCTCGGAGATAGCTAGATCTCTCTTAATTCTTTCAATGAGATTTTCATATGATTTTCTCATTCTAAGGACTTCCTTATTATTCACATTAGTGTGATCATCTGAAACAACTATCGGAAAATCCTGATTGTTTCTTTTGGCAGAGATTCGCCCTTTCCCTTCCTTCTGAAGTCGTTCCTCATCAAAACCAAAACAGTTTCAATATGGATGCGGAGGAACCTTTTTCCAGAAGAGATTATCAACTCTTTCCTATGACTGCTTTGAGTTGATCTTATCGGGATATAGTATAATCTGTCTTTCTACTGAGGAATAATCTTTCAGTTTTTTTAAGACAAGAAACTTCTTTCAAAAATTTTACCACCGTATGTTGAAGAAGTTTAAGTTTCCTGTCAAGTGACTGAAAGTTGTATTCCTTAGAGTCATCACGGAATCGGTTCAAAGTTTCCTTTGGACAAGATTTCGTTTGATCATCAGTATATCTAGAAGATGATTTCTCATCCTCTTCTAACTTGATGTAGTTAGGCAAACTACCATCATCTTAATCTTTTTCAGATGTGATCAACCCGGTTTTGTCACAATCTGTAAAAGTCGAGCAAGGACTTTTAGTTTCCTCATCAGAAGAAATCACAACAACATCATTAGTCAGAATTATGGGACGTGTCTCTTTATCTGTAAGAGATTTACCAAGAGATTCTAGTTTGACAGCGAGATCTATTTTCTCTTTGGCTAGACAATTCAGTTGAATGTCTTTTTCTCGGATCTCCTGTTTAAGAAGATTTAACTCTGTCTTTAAAATGAGCACTTTAGAAGACAGAGACTGTATAGGCTTTAGGAGTTTTACCAACTCTTTATCATCAGCTTCTTCTTTTTCATCAGAGAAAGACATAAATGCTTTCGTAACTCCTGGATCATGAGTTAACGAAGTGGTAACATCTTCAACATTTGAGTATTCATACTCTTGCATAACTATGACTGAATCAGACATTAGCATTAATTCTTATAGGTTGGATCGCACCAAATACAGATTGTTAGATCTTTTCGTGTTTGCCTGCTCTGATACCAATTGAAAAGGCGAGGGTACCCAAATATACCTCAAGCTAAAACTTTTCCTACCTATAAGTCCTTTCTCCGAAAGTGATTGTCTATGGACTGAGTCGAGACAATGCAACTAATCGGTTCACACTTCTTGTGATCGTCTATGGATATGAGATCGAGACAATACAACAACGAAGTATGTTTACTTGATACAAAGGTTCGGACTTAACCAAACACAATAGGATTGATTATCAAGTAAATAGGAATTAACGTTTGTGTGATTTACTTTAATTATAATAAAACAATTATAATTCGAAAAATAAAAGTAAATGACACATCAAGATTTTGTTAACAAGGAAACCGCCAATGCTGAAAAACCCCGGGACCTGTCCAGAATTGAATACTCTCAGGATTAAGCCGCTACACAAAATTACACCTAACTTCGTATAGTTGAGACCAAGTAACTAACCCTATAGTTCACTTAGTTCCGCCTGTATTCCCACGCCTATGAATCGTGAATAAGTCACGTACTTGGAACAATTCCTTTGGTTCGTATTCCAAACAGTAAAGGAACAACAAATCTGTTTGGTATCAACTCTATTCAACCAAGTGATATGAGTCGGACAAAGGCTCTTCTGTTTATCTTAGCATAAACTCCTTCGTCGGGTCCTTAGATCTATATTATGTTCAATCACCCAAAGGTAATCGCTTAAGATTAATCCAATCAATACCTTTAATCACAAGGAAACGTATTGATGCCGATCTCCTCAATTAATCAATCCAATCTACCACAAGGATAAACCGATTATTAATTGGATCCTCTTTTACCGAAACAAGTATTGTGCACACCAAAGATTATAAAACCCAAGTCAGATCTTCAATATCTTCTTTGTCTTAAAATCTTCTCAACTCTTCAATAAAAACCTGTACACAATCACTTGAATCTCTTGTGATCAATCATGCACCAGACGGAGTCTGTTAACAATGGATTATCACAAGATCGTCTTTAGAACTAACAAGAGTCTAAAGATCCCTGCCGAAACTCTGAACTAGTTTGAGTGAATCTTATATCAAAAGAGAAGATTCTCAAGAATAAACAAACTAGGTGCAATCAGATTTCAACCACCGTTAGTAAATCAAATCAATCGAAAATAAAGATAAACCACAATTATCTAGATTCCCACCAACGGGTCGTGCTAGAGCTTCTCAATCTTAAAGAAGACTTTAAACTGAGCGGCCGTAAGAGATTTCTCCTAATTAGGTTACTCTCCTCTCCGAATAGGCGGCTACACCAGTAACAACAACAAAAGAGTAAATATGTTGTTACGAAGGATTAGTTTGCTAGAAAGGCAAACTTCGTGTATTTATAGACAAGGAAGTTTGGACACCAAGGAATTTCCAAAACCGGAAATATTCTCAAGATATTCATAAAAGCACAGATTCAGTTTTCATAATTCCTAGAAATGCTCTGTCCAAAAATAACGATCGAAATCTCTCGGAAAATCTAATTAGTAAATGCACATTACAAATTCTGTAATTTCCCTACAAAATGAAATTAATAACCTTAATTAAAAGATTCTTAACTTACTTATGTTTCGATCCTGGGATTCTCTTCCCTTAGCCGTTAAGGAATATCTTTGAACAATTATAGAAATAAACATTCACAACACGTGTTCAAAGTTTGTTGACATCTTAACTTTGTAAGTTCTCTTTCATACTTACAACCTTGAAACCGATTTGCCACACTTCCAAACAAGTTTAGAATTGGTTCATCTGACTTTCAAGAACTATGTGATTGATCAAACCAACATTCAATCACAATCATGGGTTTACGGTTCTACCAAAACAAGTTTCGGTTCTACCTCCATGTGAGTACTGTGCATAGTCACACTAGCTTCCCAGAAGTTCGGTTGACTAGGTACTAGGATCGGTTCCCCACATATATATTGTATATAACTTATATGTGTTGCACATGTCCATAGGATCGGTTCCCCTTTCTGCTATAAACCTTGTTGCACCCCATACAAGGATCGGTTCCCTTTGATGTACTGCACCCCTTACTAGGATCGGTTCCCTTTCCCTTACAAGGATCGGTTCCCTTTCCATTACAAGGATCGGTTCCCTTTCCCTTACAAGGTCAAACATAAAAAAATTCGATCATACCACAGGTGATTACTTAAGATCGGTTTTACTAATAAAAGTTATACCAATATATAAGTCAGGCCTTTGTGAACAGTTCTACCAAGAACACAACAATTTGTGAGCGGTTATACTCTATCACACATATTGGTTGTTCATAAGATATGCAATGAATAACAAAACCAATAACACCTGGAAATTTCCTTTTCGGTTCATAAACAAGTCTATGAACTTACTTCCTTCGAACACATGTAAACATTGTTCCCTAGGATGAAATCCTCACCTCATACCCATACATAATCACAATAGCATTCAAATGATTATGGCGATGTCTTATATACAAAGTTTAATGGTTAAGCAATAAACCTCGTATTGTATTCCTTAATACTATGTCTATCTAGAGTTAAAATATGCTTCTAGATTATGTTTTCAATATGCACGACTTGAAAGATACGTTAGGGAATGAAACAGTTCAAGTCAAATATCACTAACCTCAAGTGGAAGTATGATTGTTGTCGTTGTAGCTCCTTGCTTCTTCACATCTTCAAGTCTTCGCAATACTTGTAATGTCTCATATACTAATACTTTCAAGCTAACCTATACGAAGTTTAACTCTGGTACATAATCAAGCGACTCTTAACATGAGTTTTGATTCACTAAAATATGACAATCAAACTTGACATACCAACGCTACCTATGTTCAACCGAGCCATGCTCTAACATTGTTATATCTATCTTATTCTCAACTACCAAAGGTAATTGTTAAGATTTTGCAATCAATACTTTTAATCACAAAGAATTGTATTGATCCCGATCTACACAACTAATCAATCTAATCTACCACAAGGATAAACCGATTATAGTTGGATCCTCTATACCGAAACAAGTATTGTGCACACCAAATATTATGAACCCCAAATCAGAAATCTTCAATATCTTCTTTGTATTCAAATCTTCTTAGATCTTCAATAAACGCCTGCACACAACAACTTGGATCTATTGTGATCAATCACGCACAGAACGGAGTCTATTAACAATGGATTATCACAAGACGTCTTTAGATCTACAAACAGTTTAAAGATCCCTGTCGAAACTTCGATCTAGTTTGAGTGAATCTTATTGAAAAAGCGGGGGTCTAACAACCACACCTAATATTTCGCTTAGCAATCTATATGGACAAAATCCGATATACTTTCTAGAGAATCAACTAGACAGTCAGACTCAATCTAGATAAAAAGTATATCAATGAGTTTATATCTCAATCTCTCGATTTGATCTTTACTCAAGCAAATAGAAATCTGCGAGTCTTTATCAAAGAGAGATAACTTCGATGGTACCAAAGACCAATATCCAAGTGTCAATCAATTTAAATCAACAACCAAAAGGTCGGATATTCTAATTGATTGAACAACGCACATCCTGTGATATTTCAATTATATAATTAAATATAATGCGGAATAGAAATAACACAGACACCAGAATTTTGTTAACGAGGAAACCACAAATGCAGAAAAACCCCGGGACCTAGTCCAGATTGAACACACATTGTATTAAGCCGCTATAGACTCTAGCCTACTCCAAATTAACTTCGGTCTGGATTGTAGTTGAACCCCAATCAATCTCACACTGATCCAAGGTACGATTATGCTCCTACGCCCCGATCCCGCCAGGATGCTACGTACTTGATTCCCTTAGTCGATCTCACCCACAACTAAGAGTTGCTACGACCCAAAGTCGAAGACTTTAATAAACAAATCAGTATCACACAGTAAAAGTCTATAGTAATAGATAAATCCGTCTCCCACGAATAAACCTATGAGTTTTGTTCCGTCTTTTGATAAATCAAGGTGAACAGGAACCAATCAATAACCCGGACTTATATTCCCGAAGAACAGCCTAGTATTATTGATCACCTCATAATAATCTTAATCGACGCAGCGAAAAAAGATATTGTGGAATCATAAACGATAAGACGAAGTGTTTGTGATTTCTTTTCTATCTTGCCTATCGGAGATATAAATCTCAAGCCAATTATTTCAATTGTACTCGTACGATAGAAATAGCAAGATCAGATCACACAACTACAAGAAAAGTAGTATCGGTCTGGCTTCACAATACCAATGAAGTCTTTAAGTCGTTAACTTGGTTTTTAGAATAAGAAAACCAAAGGTTAAAGGAGAATCGACTCTAGCTTAGCAAACTAGTATCATACGTAAAGTGTGGGGATTAGGTTGCTAGAGTTTTCCCTTATATAGTCTTTGTAGGATCCAAATATCGCAACAACAACACACTTGCGGAATCTTCATTAACAACGTCGCGAAGCCGTCGCAAAGTGATTTCAGAAATGACATAACAAATGAAGATAACGTAAACATGAAGACAGTACGAAGATCTTGCGAAAACTAGAGTGTCTGCGAGAAAGGAGAGAAATATTAGTTGAACATGAGCTGTCATCCACTATGTAAATACTATATAAAGAGGAGAGCAGGAGAGAGAAACAGGAGAGACATTTTGAGGAGAGAGGTATTATTTTAGGAGAGAGAAATTATTTTAGGGAGAGATTTTTAGAGAGAGATTTATTTTCTTTATCATCTTCTTCCCTAAAACTAGATCTAGAGCTCTACCAAATATCCATTAATGGAGATTCTCAATGTAATCCAAATGTAATTTCAACAATCATAGTGAAGAACCCTAACCCCGTGGATGTAGATCACATTGATCGAACCACGTAAATCTTTGTGTCTCCATTTATATTTTAGCACTTATTTCTTTATTTTGATTATGAAATAGATTTAGATCTATGAAATATTATGAGGGGTGTAGTGTGGGATTTCCTGCAACTACATATGCGCTAGAAACAAAAGGGACCGCTACTTGTTGGATGGAAGAAAATCAAAGAAATTAAATACTGTTGGAATTGGATATCACTGGATCTCAAAGTTAGAAACACTAGCAGAAAGTTTCAAGGAAAAAACACAGAAGCAGAAAATCAAAGGAGTCTATATTGATATTCAAAAGAACATTGAGTAGGGAGAATTATTTAGCAAAGGAAAAAGACTTTACGTGAGGGAATGAATGTCTCAGCAAACACTCAACTCAACAACTAGAAGAAACTTTTCTAATCATTGTTTACGCGAAACAATTCAAAGAAGGAGCTAAGGACGAAACTACTACAAGTTGAATCATTGTTTTCATTATGCAGGGAAGAATAGTTTACTTTGTGAAGTAAAATTTTGTGAAAGAAGGTGTTAGTTGTCTTCGTTGAGAAAGTTTAGAGTAACAGGTGATCGAATTATCATCAGCTATAAGGCCATTTACGTTCATCTAGCTGTTCGCTAGCCTGCGAAAGAATGATCAAAAGAGAAAACTCGATAGCAACTTAAAGACGCACGGAGGGATGGGCAAGAACGTTATCATGTCAACACAAGAATAGTGGAGGAAAACAATTTCAAAAGAAGGGAGAAATCATCCAGTTTTACACGAGAACTCTCAACAAATCCAGCGGCAGAAAAAGAGGTTGGCAGCACAAAGCAAGCGAACTCCAAAAAAGTAGTCGCAAGGAAAAATAAAACACAAAGACGCAAGGCAAAAGCTACTTATTTTCGGCTTAATCTAGTATCTTGTTTTCCTTATATTTATTAGCTCCGCAGGTTAAACAAGGAGACAAAGGCAAAGGAATAATAACGTAAGGATAATAAAAGGACATCTGCAAATGCGAAAGGAACGAACAAAGAATTAAATAAAAACCGCAGGTATACAAAAGAAGGGACGCAAAGAATCATAATACGCGAGAATTATCTCCAAGAAAATGATTAAGACCAGCAAAGGCAAGCTACCATTGTTACTCGTCAAGATAACCCCAATGCTAGCGAAGAAACACAATTCAAGGCAAATTCATTCGAGCTTGAATTATCGCCAGTTCACAAACAATAGACGCAAGCAAGAGAATAGTTCGCGAGCAATAGACGCAAGCAAGAGTAGTTCGCGAGCAATAGACGCAAGCAAGAGAGTAGTTCACAAACAATAAACGCAAACAAGAGAATAAGACAGTGTGATCATCTCGCACAGGAGAATTCAGATTCAAATAGCATGAGAGATTATCATCAATTAGCGAGAAGAAGAAGAACATAAATATTTTAGTTCAGAAAATTTAACTCATGAGTTGCGAACTCATCATTACAGCCATTAATGGAAGCAATATTGCAGCTCCGTTCATCTGAGTTCGAGACCTTCATCTCAGCATTCATCATCTCCTTTGTTCAATGCCACTGCCAAGCTCGAGTTTCATCACCAGCTCGACATTCCCTAAATCCAGTTCCATAATGGCAGCAACGTCGTTGTTTACGATCTTAACGACCAAACCCATCTTCCATTGCAGACTCAACCATCAGACCACCGTAGGAATTCCCGACTCTTCTCTCGCAATCAAACCATCAACAATAGAGGTTCCAGCAAAGAACAACTTTGTGGTCACCAGAGAAGATGAAGATAAACAACGAAGGGATGCATGAAAAAGATTTCATCATAAGGGATAAAAGCAGAGAATCAGAGAGCTTCGGTTCAACAAGGAATAAGCCCTGCGAAGACATAAAGCTCTCCTGCGAAGTTCACTTCATCAATAAAGTTCTAGCAAGGTTGCCGCAGCAACAAAGTAATTTAGCAAAACCTAGACAACTTGGTATCTACACAACGACATCACCAGCAAAGCAATAATGGAGACACAATGATCTTGCGACGGCTTCGCCCAGGAGGAGAGATCAGAAAAGCAAATGTAATAGCAGGAAGTACAAGGATCATCAAGGACAAGTAAAGAAATTAGCGAGGAAATAAATTTTGCAGGTGTAAGAGATATGAGGAGAAAGCGGCACAGATGAGAGAAATAAACAAATACATACGGGTGAAAGAAAGGAAGAAAGAGGCATAGCAGAAAGAAACGACGAACGAATTACTCTGTCACTACCTTGAAGCAAAGCTAACCCAGCAATTAAAGGAGAGGGATCAGTTCGAGAGCTATCAGTACAAGGAAGAGTTCAAAGCTGCCCAGAGAAAAAGCCGAGGAATGACAATAGCAAAAAAATCAACCAATAAAGCCCACATAATGAGGTACAAGTTCCTACGTGCAGAGGAGTACGCTTTAGAGGAAGCTAGCATTACCAACAGCAAACAAAGAGATATTCGAACACAGTACACAACAATCCAGCGTGATGATAGAAAGACGGTGATATCCAACAATAACTTGACTAACTTGACTAATGAGCTCCAGTAATTAAAGAAGAATGAGCAGAAGAGCCCAGCAACCAAAAGGTCACGAACCAGATCAACATACAAAGACTGAACATATAATGAATAAGAGACAATCAATCATCATTGAAGAACAGAAGCAAAGAAGATAAAAATACATGGAGTTCAATATCAAAAGACAGATGACCAAAGAACAAAGGCGTGATGAGAAGAGTTATTCATGCCAAGGATTACGTGCGAAAGATGTCAAAAATGTGCAAGAATCAAAGACATATAGCAAAACAAAAGAAGAAGTTAACGACCGAAGAGAAGAAGTTCGCAGCATACGCAAAGATAAAGCTCCTCTCTGCGAAGACAACTTCCGTTTTCATCGGCAAGCAGCGAAGAAGAAGTAAAATGAGCTTTCCTTTAGATTTGAGACACTCACATTGGTTAAGACTCAACAGGCGAAGATGAAATCCCATTTTGAATAAGATTAGAGACGTCAGAAGATGAGAAAATATAGTTATCAACAAATCTTATTTTATCAAAGAAGAAGAAATATAGTTGAAATATAGTTACTAATATTGTTCTTGGAGAAATGACTTGCAGACGACAAAGAATACAACTTCAAATAAAGAAAGTCACTAAGAGCAAAAGAATACGAGACGGCGAGAATTTATTATGTAAGCTTCGGCAGAGTAACCAAGGGCAAAAGAAAGACGACTTCAAAGACTTCAAAAATGCATAAAGCAAGCGAACTTCAAATACTTCAAAAACGCACAGGGAAATAAAATCAGCCATTCAAAGAAGAACAAAACAAAAGAATCTGGCAAGGCCTTCCAATCTCATCCGACAGTAGTAACAGGCAAATATAAAATTCAACCAAGCGTCGCAAGCAGCATGAAAGAATCAATATGAATCAGGAAGTGAAAGAATTACATCAACAGACTCAACAAAGTAGGATCGATGTCAACCAAGAAACAGTAAAGAATTATCCAACGTGACGAGACCGTAAGGGACAATCACAAGAAAGCAATCCCAGCGAAGTATACTCATATATTTAAGTCTCAAACACCACCGACAAGGAAATATGAAAGCCTCCTATACAACTATAAACAACGATCTATACCAAAGTGGAAAATGATGCTGCGAAGAGAACATATTTAACATTGCGAGAAGAGAGCTAACAAGGATGCTTAGAGTAACAAAACAAAGACGAACGGGAAAACAACAAAAAAAAAAAAAAAAATGAATGATTGAACGAATTGATAAAAATGAATGAGTGAGTGAATGGGACGAACCTTTATGGCGTACACCCTAGTTCGCGAATGATATTTCGCAAGAGGCAAATGTAAGACCTAAAGTGCGTCATATAAGGGGTATCTCTTGACATGGCTCAGGGAAAAGGTTACACCGCTCCTGGAACCCGAGTCATGGAGATTTGGGGCCAATGAAAGCCTATCCGGGAGAGATACCTTGGATTTCCAACTATATATATAAGGTTATACCATGGTTGGACGCCCGAGGGTCTCTTCCAAGGAGTCGCCGTATGACCAAGGCGCCGAGGTACACGGTTGAGTCAAGAGTGCGGGGAGCATGGAACTTCCTTACCACTCTTGACAAGTCTTGGCACATGCTGCACTCGGCCCAAGAAAACTCCACTTAGGGTGCGGTCTCGTAACCATAAGCCCTATAGGTATAAGGGATAAGAGGCTGCGAAAACAACCGCTTCTTCGTTAAGACCGGATGGGAGGAGCTAGTCTTGTATGGCCGATGTACGCCTCCTTGAAGGGGCAACCAGGGAGATGATAAGGGCGGCACCCTCCATTAGGGAGCTGATAAGTGTCAAAAGACGCAAATGTCATGAGGCTTTGTTTTCGCAAGAAAATTTAGGCTTGTCATATTTGTGCAATGATCCTGAAGAGGCAATAATACAAAAGACAAAGATAAGGCGAGATCAATGGGTCTTTACATGAAAGTATAAAGACGTCCTGCGATTTCGTCGCAAGACGGCAATGTCATGGGGCTTTATGTTCGCAAGAATATTTAGGCCTGTCATATTGTCGCAATAATGAGGGGTGGCAAAATAAGACCTTTAACTAGGAAGGAGAAATAAGACCACACAAGAAAACTGATAAGGCAAGACCAATGGGTCATTACATGAAAATGTAAAGACGTCCTGCGATCTTGTCGTAATGACAAAATTCAACATAAACATTTTGAATGTAAGTAACGAGATCCGTCATCATAAAAAAGATTACATGATAAGCTTGCGAGCTTGATAAAATGATTAAATGATAAACTTGCGAACATGTACATAATAATGAGACTGAGGCAATGCAAATGCCGCACACTTGATATTATGATCATATTATTATGCGATACTAATAGTGCAGGAATAAGAAGAGATGAAGAACAAGTAAGAACTTGCGAGGAACAATAAATACGCAAAGAGTAATGCATATACTAGAGACAAAATCAGAGAAATGAAGAATGGAAGCGATTTAGAGCTACATCAATTTTAGAGCGGCAAAATGAGATTCAGAATTATTCAGAATTTCGCAGAATGTGATTATTTCGCAAGATGTGATTATTTCGCTCAATTATTTCTCGCACTTATAAACAACTTGAAGAGATTATACTATCGCATGAGAACAAAGCATGAGACAGAGGCAACATGAGAATGAAGGCACAACTCGCTCATTCAACATTTTCTCAAGGATTCTACCCTCATAGATAAAGAACAGAGGCAATTATGGATAACTAAGAAAACATTTTATGTTCTTTATCTTCTCGGCAAGAATCACTTTCAAAGAAGATATTCACCAATGAACAACAAGAACCCTCACCAAAAATGGAATAATAACTTCGCATGAACAGAGGCAATACTTCTTATACTTCAAGGATTAATACTTCTTATTCACTTCGCAAAATTTCGGAATTTCGCAAAAGAATAGAGCATTGCATGAGGCAGAGAGCATGGAGTAATAATTTCGTAATACTTCTTATTCGCAATCAAGGACAAGATGCTTCTTATACTTCTTCAAGGATACTTCATACTTCTTATACGTCAAGGGTTGATACTTCTTATTTATCTCGCAAAGCTTCGGAACTTCGCAAAAGAATAGAGGCAAGTACGTACTTTTCAAGTCCAGTATTCTTTCGCTCGTTCCTTCATCAACAAAGATCAAAGACTACTACAACAACAGATTTTTTCTTAAAGATCGCTCTTCAAGCAATATTCAAGAAAAAAGAGGCAAGATGTAGGATCCAAATATCGCAACAACAACACACTTGCGGAATCTTCATTAACAACGTCGCGAAGCCGTCGCAAAGTGATTTCAGAAATGACATAACAAATGAAGATAACGTAAACATGAAGACAGTACGAAGATCTTGCGAAAACTAGAGTGTCTGCGAGAAAGGAGAGAAATATTAGTTGAACATGAGCTGTCATCCACTATGTAAATACTATATAAAGAGGAGAGCAGGAGAGAGAAACAGGAGAGACATTTTGAGGAGAGAGGTATTATTTTAGGAGAGAGAAATTATTTTAGGGAGAGATATTTTTAGAGAGAGATTTATTTTCTTTATCATCTTCTTCCCTAAAACTAGATCTAGAGCTCTACCAAATATCCATTAATGGAGATTCTCAATGTAATCCAAATGTAATTTCAACAATCATAGTGAAGAACCCTAACCCCGTGGATGTAGATCACATTGATCGAACCACGTAAATCTTTGTGTCTCCATTTATATTTTAGCACTTATTTCTTTATTTTGATTATGAAATAAATTTAGATCTATGAAATATTATGAGGGGTGTAGTGTGGGATTTCCTGCAACTACAGTCTTTCAAATCGTGGTTTGCAATCAATGTTAGCTTAGTAACAAAGCATTCAATATTCACCGTTAGATGAAAACCTGATTAGATTCAAGTTAATATTTCTCAACCGTTGGATCGAAAACTTAGCTTGTTACACACAAACGAAATGTTCAATTTTGGATTTACGAACCATACCCAACATTAACATTTGTTGATTCAACAATAGTCAACCAAATGGTTAGCCATATAAACACTCTCATATTAACCATATTCTTCTTCACCATAAATAGTTCAAATGACTCAAATGAACTAGTTAGAGTTTAAATTGCTTAGATCTTATATAACTACACAAGACACAATTGAAGCAAAAACAGTTTGATTCACTCGAATCGGTTCATGAACTATATAGCCACGGTTTGCAAAAGCATTCCTTAGTGTATATAAACATGAGTTCAAGAACAACCGGTTTTAGATATAACCTACTCAAGTTCGCGGACTGGGTTCGCGGACTTAAGCTCATGGAAGGAGTACACAAACTCCAGCAGAAATTCTCGGGTGAGAACTTCCGCCAGTTCGCGGACTTGGCTTGCGCCACTTCCATTTCTCTTGATCAACAAAGTTCGCAAACTTTGGTTCAAGGAATAAGGACTTATACATATATGTGTTTCCACAACAATGCTTATATCCTACCAATGGTTATGTAATCTAAACTCTCATTTCAATCATTGAAACATTCTCAGAGAACGTTATATAGTCGTTATTCACAGACCATTTTTTGTCAGAGCAATTTCCAAAGTGATTGAAACATATCATGACTTTCTTCACTAGGTAAAGATGAATTCGGTTAAAGCGAAAGCTTACCAACACATATTTCGAGAAATAGATATGTGAGTTAAACTCGGCTCGAAATAGCAAATGTGTATAATGAAAATATATACATCTAAACGACTTTTGTCTCAAGAGTAGAAGATAAAGTAAATAGACTTTTGAGTGACATATAAGTTCAAGTCTCCACATACCTTTTAGTCGATGAAGTTCCACCGGTTCCTCGAGTAGTCCTTCGTCTTGTATGATGATTGCCATGGAGTTCTTGAGCTCAACTACACTTTCTATCCTAGTTCGAGACCTTTAGCTACATAGGCTAGAAATCCATACTTATAGTTTTGATCACTAACATTGACAAACATGCTTGAGATAGCAACTCATGCGAGTTCGACCGAGCAATGCTCTAACACTTATATCAGAAGAGAAGAATATCAAGCATAAACAAACTAGGTGCAATCAAAGTTCAACCACCGTTAGTCAATCAAATCAATCGAAAACACAAGATAAACCGCAATTATCTAGTTTCCCACCAACGGTACTAATAGAGCTTCTCAATCCCAAAGAAGACTTTAAACGAGCGGCCGAAAGAGATTTCGCCTAATTAGGTTACTCTCCTCTCCGAATAGGCGGCTTCACCAGTAACAACACAACCGAGGAAGTTTGCTATCACGAAGGATTAGTTTTCTAGAAATGCAAACTTCAAGTATTTATAGACAAGGAAGTTTGGACACCAAGGAATTTCTAAAACCGAAAATATTCTCAAGATATGCAATAAATTCCAAATTCGGTTTCCATAATTCCTGGAAATGCTCTGTCCAAAATATTAACCGAAAATCTCTTTGGAAAATCTTCAACTATTAAATGCACATTACTAATTCTCATTTTCCTAAAATAAAATTAAAAACCTTAAATAAAAGATTCTTAACTTATTTATGTTTCGATCCTGGGAATTTTCTTCCTTGAGCTATTAAGGAATAACTTTGAACAATTAAAGATAAGCGTTACTGCACATGTTCAAAGTATGTCGACATCCTTACTCTGTATGTCCTCTTTCATACTTACAATCTTGAAACCGGTTTGCCACACTTCCAAACAAGTTTAGAATTGGTTCATCTGACTTTCAAGAACTATGTGATTGATCGTGAACACTCAATCACCAATCATGGGTTTAATGGTTCTACCAAAACAAGTTTCGGTTCTACCTCCATGTGAGTACTGTGCATAGTCACACTAGCTTTCCAAAATTCGGTTGACTAGGTACTAGGATCGGTTCCCCACATATATATATGGTATCTAACTTGAATGTGTTGCACATGTCCATAGGATCGGTTCCCCTTTCTGCTAAAAACGTGTTGCACCTCATACAAGGATCGATTCCCCTTTGTGATGTGTAGCACCTCTTACTAGGATCGGTTCCCCTTTACCCAGAGTCGGTTTTACACAAAATCACAAACTCGATCATACCATCTCAGGTGATTACTTAAGATCGGTTTCACTAATAAAAGTCATACCAATACAAAAGTCAGGCGTTTGTGAATAGTTTTACCAAGAACACAAACAAGTCATGAGCGGTTATACTAATCACACATATTGGTTGTTCACAAGATATGCAATGAATAACAATACCAATAACCTTTTGGCGATTTCCTTTTCGATTCACAAAACAAGTTTATGAATTTACTTCCTTAAAACACATGTAAAACATTGTTTCCTAGGATGAAATCCTCACCTCATACCCATACATAATCACAATAGCATTTAAACGATTATGTCGATGTCTTATCTACAAAGTTTAATGGTTAAGCAATAAACCTCGTATTGTATTCCTTAATACTATGTCTAACTAGAGTGGTCATGCTTCGCAGTTTTGTTTTCAATATGCACGACTTGAAAGATACGTTAGGGAATGAAACAGTTCGAGTCAAATATCACTAACCTCAAGTGGAAGGATGATGTTGTCGTTATAGATTCTTACTTCTTCACTTATTCAAGTCTTCGCAATACTTGTAATGTCTCATATCCTAATACTTTCAAGCTAACCTATACGAAATTGACTCTAGTACATAATCAAACGACTCTTTAAATGAGTTTTGATTCACTAAAATATGACAACCAAACTTGACATACCAACGCTTGGTGGGTTCAACCGAGCTATGCTCTAAGAATCTCCCCCTTTGTAAATTTTAGTGACAAAACTCTTACATCATATGGATAAACAAATTACAAGAATTCATTACACATACGCTTGATTCCCGAATTCAACAAAGACAATAACTCCGTATACATTCAATCCTTAAATGCCGTTGTTGACATTATGATAACAAAGAATATTACTCCCCCTAAAGGTAAGATAGGTAGATTTTATCAATCCGCACGTCTTTGTTATTCCTTTGTAATGATATGTTATTCCCCCTTAGTCTATGCTTTCACTCTTTCGTTAGATAAACGTTTAAGCACCAATGTCCTTTCCCTTAGTGATACCAATCAATATAAAATCAATGCCAGTATCACTTGTTTACTCTATATATTTCTCCCCACTTTTTGTCACAAAATGAAAAAGGAACGAAAAAATAAAGGACAAACCGAAAAGAATCTTACAAATCTCAAAATAGACTTGCAACCTATAGAGTTAACCACGAGGGTTCCACACACCATTTTTGATAACCAATATCAAAACCGAAACTACAAAGTAATTTTGTTTTGATATGTTATCAAGGAAACAATTTCCCGAAGGAATTTTCCCTAATAGTTTAGCAAACCAAAAACCAACTAAGCACCTTAGTCCCTTTGCTAAACCGATTGTACAAATACAGTCGCTTGTTCGATAAGACCAAAATAAAGATAACTTTATTTTTCTCATCAGGTTCTAATTATCCATATAACTTAGACCTTTCAGTTTTAAACAAGACAAGTACTAGGTTAGTTAACTAGCATTTCTTGTTAAGGCATTCGATTAGACTTGAATAACCGAAACCTCTACTTTGATAAGTCTAACTAAGATCAGAATTAACTTAGTTTTTCTTATCCGGAATCGAATTGGACTAAACAATTCATCCCGTAAACCTTTTCTTTCGTTAAGCCATAAACAATTCGTACAAACCAAAATAAATCAACTTGCATAATTATTCACCTCAACCGGAAGCAATTGAAAAAACATAGACATTAAAGCACCGCAATTGCACCGAAATTTTGTAAGCCTAAACGATTGATACCATACAATAAAGCAAGATAACAATAGTTTTTCTTAACCGGAACCAATTGAATCACACACACATCCATACACACATAATGGAATAAAACATAAATTGTACCGAAATTTTGTTAAGCAAAAGCAATAAATATACGCAATAAAATCGGGCTTTTCTTAAACAGGAAAACAATGAACTAACAAGATTGTTACCTCAAATTTCGCATCCTCTTCTCCAATATGTTTGCATCTTCTTCCAGGGAGAATTGATATCGAAATATCATTATGTTGTCATCCTTATGAAAAACAAAAGAATAACAACAACCAACCTTTACTAGAGATAGGTTGAAAACCGGTTTTTAACTATTGCAAGCAAAAGTTGAAAACCCCGAAACACATATGCGTTTATGCTAAACCAAAACCGATTCAACATATTATGACTTTTTCACATATTGTTTCTACCGGAAACCCTCATGATCCTTTGATAAAGCCTACCAACATGGGCTAGAACTTAATCCTGCTAAATCAAAAAGTCACCCAAACCATAAGGGTTCACAACATTATGAGATCGAATATCAAGGTAATAAAACCGAAATCAAACATCCCATAAACATACATAGCAATAATAAAGCATTCAAGCACAGGCTATGTAAATCAAAAACCATCACAAGAAAAATTATAAATCAAATAATTTTATTCATAATAGTTTTATTCATAATAGAACAATCATTGAAAGAAATCAAAAATTGATGTCTATTTTTCCTTTTGCAACTCAGTCCTTCATATCAGTGCTAAATGAAGGCGGATTACTACTCTCAGTCTTCAGCTTGTGAATTTCTTCAAGTAGAAAACCTTGTTGCTTGACCAGAACTTCTTGCAGGTGAGAAATTTTCGTGAAGGATTTTGCAAGAGCAAGTAATTATGTCTTTGATTGAACACAAAAGTGTGTCAATGCTTCAATACACTGGTCTTTCCTCAGCGTATTCTCTCTTTCCTTCTTGCTAAGCCAATCTCCCTTTTTGATTTTACTCTTAATATATAGAGAAGATCCAGACTTAATCTTAAGTTAATCTTTCTGATCTAGCATCTTGCCATAAGAAGATGTTGGATCCAGACACATGGTCCGGACAAGGAATGACCAAAGAAGGAGAAAGATCTTTTGATAATTTTCATACTTCTGAAAATATAATATTCCTATAAATACGAATATATCAAATATTTTCAAATACCAGATTTTATTCGCATAATCTACACATAAGTGCCTTGATTTTCCTTCTTCCTCACTCAATTCGGCACACAAGGTGAGGAAAGAATTCTAATACCGATCAAGTGGTATTAGTATGAGATTTTCTCTCATCATGGGATTCCGAACAACCAGAGTGTCCTTGATCTAGTATCGTATGAGAAATTCTCTTCTTGTTACCTCGAACTAGTGAAGTATCTTGAGATTGACTTGGGTTGCCTATGCAACTTTTAACAATTCTGTTTTTGAGACAGTTTTTGCATCTTGTCTTATTTTTCCCTTTACCATTAGATGATTTAATAACATCGGAAGACATGTCCATTTTTAAAATGGGTAAATAACTAATGGAGGAGGAAGAAATAAGATTGACAACTAATGCAATATTAGATGTTTCCTCTTCTTCAGAATCGTATAAATCAGAGGTCTCATCTAGAGTTACAGCCAAAGCCTTGCTTCCAGTGTATTTCTTAAGATTGGGACATTATTTAGCAATATGAACAAACCCTTTACACTTAAAGCACTGCGGCTGATATTCATCATCTTCTTCATGATCCTTTTTGACAGGAACTCGATCATGTGGGCGAGAAGATCGATGAGTATCCTTAACGAATCATTTATTTCTCTTCTTTAAGAGATCTCGAAACTGTCTTGTAATCAATGATAATGATTGTTCAATTTCATCATCAGAATTTTCTGTAATCTGTTCATCTGAATCATCCATCTGTCTATTCCTCTCCATTGGATCTTTTAGAATTTTTGCATCTTTAAAAGCGACTCCTTTACTTTGAATAGACTGTGATTCATGGTCAAAGATCTTTAACTTTCCAACGAGTGTGCTTCGTGAGGAAATTGAGAGATCATTTTCTTCTATGATTGCTTGCTTCTTAGAATCGTATCTTGGTGGCAACGATCTAAGAATTTTGCACACTATATCCTTTTCAGAGATAGTCTTTCCAAGAGAGAAAGAGGCATTAATTATCTCAGAGAGTTTAAGATGAATCTCTTCAAAAGTGTCATTGGCATGCATTCGAAGGTTTTCCCAATCGGACGTAAGAGTTTGAAGTCTAGCTTCTTTCTCTGAAGTGTTTCCTTCGAATACGATCTGAAGATTATCACAAGCTTCTTTTGAAGTTTGACATGTTGATACATGATGTTGTAGATCACGAATTACATCATGTATTATAGCATTCAACCCATCTGAATTCTGCTTTGCAAGCGCCTTTTCTTCGTTTGAAAAATCTACTAAGCGTTTAAACTCAATTTCTGAATTTTCTATCTTTGGAAGAATATAACCATCGACGACTAATAGCCAAGTATTAAAGTCTCGTGATTGAAGAAAAGATCTCATAGCAGATTTCCACCATAGATAGTTTGTTCCATCAAATCTTTGCAGTACGTTAATTGAAGTCGATTCATGAGAACTCGAGTTCATTCTTATAGGTTGGATCGCACCAAACACAGATTGTTAGATCTTTTCGTGTTTGCCTGCTCTGATGACAATTGAAAAGGCGAGGGTACCCAAATATACCTCAAGCTAAAACTTTTCCTACCTATAAGTCCTTTCTTCCGAAAATGATTGTCTATGGACTGAGTCAAGACAATACAACTAATCGGTTCACACTTCGTGTGATCATCTATGGATACGAGATCGAGACAATACAACAACGAAGTATGTTTACTTGATAAGAGGTTCGGACTTAACCATACACAATAGGATTACTATGAAGTAAAATAGGAATTAACGTTTGTGTATTTTACTTCTAATTATAATAAAAAACAATTATAATTGTGGAAATAGAAAAGTAAAAGACACATCAAGATTTTGTTAACGAGGAAACCGCAAATGCAGAAAAACCCCGGGACCTTGTCCAGAATTGAATACTCTCAGGATTAAGCCGCTATAGAAAATTAAACCAACTTCATATAGTTGAGACCAAGCAACTAAACCTATAGTTCACCTAGTTCCGTCTGTATTCCCACGCCTCCAACTTATGAATAAGTCACGTACTTGGAACAATCCCTTTGGTTCGTATTCCAAACAGTAAAGGAACAACAAATCTGTTTGGTAGCAACTCTGTTCAACCAAGTGATGTGAGTTCGACAAAGTCTCTTCTGTTTATCTCAATAAACTCCTTCGTCTTGTTCTTAGATCTATCTTATTTTCAACTACCAAAGGTAATTGTTAAGATTTTGCAATCAATACTTTTAATCACAAAGAATTGTATTGATGCCGCCGATCTACACAACTAATCAATCTAATCTACCACAAGGATAAACCGATTATAGTTAGATCCTCTATACCAAAACAAGTATTGTGCACACCAAAGATTATGAACCCCAAATCAGAAATCTTCAATATCTTCTTTGTCTTCAAATAAAAAAAAACTAGGTGCAATCAAAGTTCAACCACCGTTAGTCAATCAAATCAATCGAAAACACAAGATAAACCGCAATTATCTAGTTTCCCACCAACGATACTAATAGAGCTTCTCAATCCCAAAGAAGACTTTAAACTGAGCGGCCGAAAGAGATTTCGCCTAATTAGGTTACTCTCCTCTCCGAATAGGCGGCTTCACCAGTAACAACACAGCCGAGGAAGTTTACTGTCACGAAGGATTAGTTTGCTAGAAATGCAAACTTCAAGTATTTATAGACAAGGAAGTTTGGACACCAAGGAATTTCCAAAACCAAAAATATTCTCAAGATATGCAATATATTCCAAATTCGGTTTCCATAATTCCTGGATATGCTCTGTCCAAAATATTGTCCGAAAATCTCTTTGGAAAATCTTCAACTAGTAAATGCACATTACTAATTCTTATTTTCCTAAAATAAAATTAAAAACCTTAAATAAAAGATTTTTAACTTATTTATGTTTCGATCATGGGATTTTCTTCCTTGAGCTATTAAGGAATAACTTTGAACAATTAAAGATAAGCGTTACTGCACATGTTCAAAGTATGTCGACATCCTTACTCTGTATGTCCGCTTTCATACTTACAATCTTGAAACCGATTTTCCACACTTCCAAACAAGTTTAGAATTGGTTCATCTGACTTTCAAGAACTATGTGATTGATCAAGAACACTCAATCACCAATCATGGGTTTAATGGTTCTACCAAAACAAGTTTCGGTTCTACCTCCATGTGAGTACTGTGCATAGTCACACTAGCTTTCCACAATTCAGTTGACTAGGTACTAGGATCGGTTGCCCACATATATATGGTATCTAACTTGAATGTGTTGCACATGTGCATAGGATCGGTTTCCCTTTGCCTAAAAACGTGTTGCACATGTCCATAGGATCGGTTCCATTTTCTGCTAAAAACGTGTTGCACCTCATACAAGGATCGATTCCCCTTTGTGATGTGTTGCACCTCTTACTAGGATCGGTTCCCCTTTACCCAGAGTCGGTTTTACACAAAATCACAAACTCGATCATACCATCTCAGGTGATTACTTAAGATCGGTTTCACTAATAAAAGTCATACCAATACAAAAGTCAGGCATTTGTGAATAGTTTTACCAAGAACACAAACAAGTCATGAGCGGTTATACTAATCACACATATTGGTTGTTCACAAGATATGAAATGAATAACAATACCAATAACGCCTGGTGATTTCCTTTTCGATTCACAAAACAAGTTTATGAATTTACTTCCTTAAAACACATGTAAAACATTGTTTCCTAGGATGAAATCCTCACCTCATACCCATACATAGTCACAATAGCATTTAAACGATTATGTCGATGTCTTATCTACAAAGTTTAATGGTTAAGCAATAAACTTCGTATTGTATTCCTTAATACTATGTCTAACTAGAGTGGTCATGCTTCGAAGTTTTGTTTTCAATATGCACGACTTGAAAGATACGTTAAGGAATGAAACAGTTCAAGTCAAATATCACTAACCTCAAGTGGAAGGATGATGTTGTCGTTGTAGCTTCTTACTTCTTCACTTCTTCAAGTCTTCGCAATACTTGTAATGTCTCATATCATAATACTTTCAAGCTAACCTATACGAAGTTGACTCTAGTACATAATCAAGCGACTATTTAAATGAGTTTTGATTCACTAAAATATGACAACCAAACTTGACATACCAACGCTTGGTGGGTTCAACCGAGCTATGCTCTAACACAAGCGATCATGGCATCTCCTTGAATGAAGTAATAATAATTGTTGTTGATGTATCCAGGAGGAGATTATTGCGGATAAACAACATATTGATGAAACACATTTTTCCTTGGAAAATGAGGAGACAGAGAATCTTCAAAACCCGGAACTGAATGAAGGTAGTAATGCCACTAACGGTGACTTCAACAAAGTCCTTCGAACGGCTTAGAGACTCCTCAAGTAAGTATTCCTCCTGTAATTTCTTCTTAGAAGTATGAAAATTCTTACTTGTGAATGAATAAATGAGAATCCATACGAATATATGAGAAATTTTGCCGAAATACGTCACCAGAAAAATCCAGACTTCAGTCTTTCAGTAAAAACGCTGTAGAATCTTCGTCCGATGTCGGATTTTCGCAATCTACCCATGTTTTTTCATGCCCAGGAAATTTCTAAGCTTTTTGAAAGAATTTTTTTGAGTTTTGAGCATTTTTAGGGGCCGAAATAGGCGAAATAGTAAACTTCCAGGAGACTTCCAGAAAATTTTCAGCTGGCATGTAATCCAATGTTTTGGCCACATCTCTTTGATCATTTATCCAATTACTGTAAATTTTTGATATGTCGTAGTGGACATCCATACGAAGAGAATGACATATGACTCAACCTTATATTCCTTACCAATTTCTCCCAGATCGTCGCTTTGTACAGGGAAGTGTAAAATCACTTCAGACAGTCTTGCTGTAAAACGTCTCTTTTGTGTCTTTAGACTATTTGCTTGTGTCTTGAACGCTTGATGAAGGATTTCAATGCCATTTATTAATTTTCAATATGAACCCCTTGATTGATACATGAGCATGGTGCTTGCAGTGCCATCTTGTTTATGTCGGTCGTAGAAACATCACTTCTGAAACCCTGGTCACATGACCATAACTGAGGTTGCTCTCAAGAGGGGATGATGTAATGACCATGGTTGCATGTTCCGGTGATAAAATTCCTTTTATGATGAATGATTAGCACAGGAGAGTCCGGTGCCACGGGTCTTGGACTGTGAAACTGATCGTCATGATCAGTGGACCGTCAGTCCCCAGTATTTTGTTAAGTCTCTCCCTTTCGTTTTCCATTCTTCTGGCAGGACCTAAATAGAGGACCCAAGTACAAAAGCTTGATGTAAAGACCTAGGTGATCGAATTTGGAGGTACCTTGATGAAGGACTTAGTGGAAGGGCCTGGTGGACATCGATCGACTGTGGAGGTTATGAATCCCGTCTAAGAGTTGCTGCTTTCATGTTGTATGCTCTGGAAGATGTAGGAACCTCATACGACGTCGGAATTCGGTGCTTGAACTCAACTTTTGAATCTAAGAGACTGAGTTATCATATGAGAAAAGATTCGCTCCATTTGGAGTTGTGTAGGCCAGTCCATGACGCATGCACATTCATAACTTGTATTCCCGTACAAATTTTCAGATTCCATAGACCTGACGGTAAGTGCCATATCTTTCATCTTGAATGTCCGATTGATGCTCCTTTTTGGTATGTTGTAGAAGAGACATAGACGAACATCTTTTGTTGAGGAAGCATTGTCCCATTCTTCACCCATTGGTACGTTTTTGTAAACCCTTGGCATGAAGTATGTTGTACTTCATTTGTAGAGGCGAAGAGAACATCTTGTAGAAGACTTTGGCTTGTGTCCGTCCATCGTGAAAGCTTTTGGAAGACACTCATGTTAACATGTTTTCACGTTTACACATATTGATATGAATCATTAGTGATTGAACAAGTCCGCTTCATCGAGAAATACTTCATAGAATGGTTGATAAAGCCCTATCATGAAGATGTTGCTCCTGAGACCGTTGTTGATGGTGAGATCACGATTGAATTTTCTCCAGACATTCTTGTTGATGCTGAGACCATGGACGGAGTTCCTCCAGATATCCTTGTTGATGCCGATACTATGGTCGGAGTTGCTTCAGAGACAGAAAAGGTTAGAACCATGATTTATCGACATAGCCTTTGCTCCTCCATCCAGTGAGCCTTTACATTTACGAACTAGTTGGTGGTTTGAGCATCCCTAAGATGAAGGTGTACAGGGAGTAAAACCAAAATTCTCCTGATCATTATGACTTTACTGTGAACTGGCTTCGTCAGTGAGTCGACGTTGTTGCGGCAGATAGCAACAACGGTCTTCAGGATGTGATTGGTGAAAAGAGGAAGTTCCTCAGTCGTGCAGGGGGTACCGTTGATGAAGTTTCATGGAATCACATCGGGTTGCAATAACTTGTTAGGTGAATAACATTTATTGAAATAGATTTGAATGGATTTCTCTGACAAGATCAAGTCCCCGGTGCATGTTGAAGGATTTTTTGCCATTCATGGAAGAATGATGTTGCATCTGCTTCACAAGTCTTGTCATGGAGATAGTGAAGACTCAACGATTGTAGTTCAGTTTCACTTTGATCGTGCTGGTATTGAATCAGTTTTTCAACGTCGAGATATTTGTGCTGAAGTTAGATGAGCCATTATCGAAGGTGTACTCTTTGATTGGGAGTACAATTTGAAGGCTTCTTAGATGCTTGAGCATAGAAGTGTCATATCCCTTAAGCATTGAATATCTTAGGCTTGATCGTCTCGGCCCCGAGTATCTTCTGTTGATTCAGCATTCCTTTCGCTACGGTAGTGGGATTCAACACTTGTGCGACATCAGAGCTTTCTGGTTTTGTGGCACACATGGACACTCCTACAAGGCTATGGAGAAATGCCCAAAGTGTTCTTTGTCATGCTTGAACATAATCTCAATAATGAATGTCTCAGTGTTATGCTCGATTCGGAGAAGTGTCAGATTCAACCACTTGGTAAAATTTTAATGTATTAAAGCTACCCATTCATAACATCTTGAAATAGCATAGTTTCTGTCAGAATCGAGTCCCCATGCTAGGATAGCATGTGAGGAGATAAATGACATAGACATGGGAGGAATGAGACTTGCTTAAGTGAAGAACCTCTCGATGAATGTCTATGCATCTTTTGCAGGTCCTTGTTTCAACCTCGTCAAAGTTCAAATTTCCTCCAAGTGCTCTGATGATGAAACATCCGCCAAATCTTCTGGATCAGAACTTTCTTCGTTGGAGAGATGTGCAACAAAAGATGCTTTGTTTGTAGTCATGTTTTCAGCATGGATCAACGCTCATCCGATGATCGTGTCATATCTTGGATCTTCCTGACTATGTGAAACTTGGTATCTGTTCAGGTTGAACCTATTTTCACATTGAGAGTGATGTAGCCATGAGCATCTCTGAGCGTTCCTTCATGGTCTCTGATTGAGATGGGAGCATGAGTAGATTCTTGTCGAGTGATGCATGCGACTCTGAGGGATTTCAGTAGAATAGTGTTGATAAAAGTGACAGCATCGATCAACGTTCTCTCAAATTCATTTCTTTGATATGGACTGCGGTAAGCAGTCCCCAGTCGTACATCTCTTTGCCTGTGGCTGGAGGCTCAGGAAGTATTTCCGGAATGGACTTCCTGACACGATGTGATTCAGTGCTGTGAGCATGTCTCTCCTTTGTGACTTCGACAGGTAGAGAAATTCACATATATGCTCGACCGAGGATTGAACTGCCTCTTTGAAAAGTTGTTCAGAGAGAGTGAAGGTTTTGATTGGGAGAGGGTCTTGTGTACTCTTTCAGTCCCCAGTTGAAGCTTTCCTAGCTAAACCTTCTCTTTGAAGATGTGCTTCAAAACACTGCAGTAACTTGTTGGATGATTGATGAACCTATGAAGGCGAAAGTTCCTGGGATTCTTCTTCTGTCGGCTCTCCCTGATGAATGGAAATTTGATTGCACCATCTTGAATCCAGACTTCCAGTAACTCGATCACTTCTTCAATGAGAAGAGGGAAGTTTGAGTCTGTCTGATCATTTCCCCATTTATTGATGCTGGGTTGAGGTTTGTGCATTTCAGGAGTGGCTATCATTTCTTTGCGCCTTCGGAGGGGTCTTGGATGTCGCATGTTTGAGCAGAAGCTTTCCTTTTGCTTTCTTGAGCAACAACATTCATGGAAGGTTGGAGGTTGTACTGTTTGTTGATTAGGCGTCTGACACCGCCTCAAGATTCTCGCGGTTCCTCGAATTTTGTAGCTCTTGTTCTTTCCAGTAAGGCCGGAGCAATGGTTGCTGACCGTTTGGATGCTTCATGAAGCTCTGAGAAAGTCTGGAATCGTATATTCTCCAGTAAAGCTCCGTAGACCGGGATCATTCTGTTGATGCACAGGTCCACCAGTTGTTGCTCGGTGAAATTTGGATCCTGACAATCAAAAGCTTGGATTCTGAATTTCTTCACATAGTCGTTCGGGTGTTCATTGTTCTTCCATCTCTCCCCAACTAGTTATACTCCCCGATGCGATGTTATTGTACTAGGTGAATGCTCGGCCTGTCAGAGATTTTGAGAATTCCTTCAGACGGACAACATGGTTGTGTTCATGTTCGCCCAGTGCTTCTAGGAATCGAGAGACATGTTCTCGAGCGTTCCCCGTTCCATTGTATAGTGTGAACGTTGGAGAAGTGTAGCCCTTCAGGAGAGGGATCCTCTGTGTAGCAGCATGATATGGAGATTTATGACGGTGAACAGATGGTGTTTTGTCTTTTCCTCGATCCTCCATGAAGTGTTCTAGGTCCTCACAAGTGATGAAGCTGTAGGTTCCTTCATTGGAGGGTTATCTGCAGCCTTGTGGACTTCATCGTCATCTACTACATGGATCGGAGTGACTTCGGGATCAGCAGCCGAAGATGTTTCTTTGGTTTTTCCCTTCTCCTGAGTTTTCTCTGACATCTTGTCAGTGAGAGTTTTGAGATAATTGCACAACTCTTTTTGTGGTACAGCCATGTCAATCTGATTATTGGCGACAGTTTCTTGCACCTTCATGAGATCATGGTAGGCGGATTTTCTCTGATTTCTTCGGCAGACCGGCCGAAGAGGGGATTGTCTCCGATGTTCGTTTATGGAGGAGTGGTATCACCAGTGCCGTTGTTGGAAGAAGGAATAGTTTCGGGAGTACCACCATTATTTCTTGTGCTAGCGTTGTTTGGGTTAGGATTTGTAACTGAACCTGACCTAAGATCAACCATTTTGCAAAAGTTTGAGATTGCAACCAAGAGAATGATCTCCCACTGTGGTCGCCAATCTGTAGATGAGAAAAAAAGATTTGCTGGTTTTTTAGGAAGTGAAGAGACGACTGTGCGGGCGAGACTCCTCAACCGAGCAAACTGCTTAACCTCAAACAGATGCACTGCACGAGAGTGCTTTGAGTTCGAGAGATCAATCTGTAGGACTCCTGACTAAACCAAGTCAATGGCCATTCCAGAATCAATTCGGTCACAAAGAGGGAGATGGGTTGATCTGTAGGAGGGAAGCTGAGAATTATGTGAGATAAATGATGATCAAGGATTGTGAATGTGTTGTGGGTTTCTGCAAGTTTTCAGTGAACTGTTGAGTTCGAATAAGTTCTGGTCGATTGATGGAATTCTTGAGAGTGATTACTCTAAAAATTGTGTTCTTTCAATCATGAATTTAGAGACTTATTTATACTACCAGAAAAATAGACACATTGATCTCCAGTAAGTGTGACGGTTGCTTGAGTGAAAGACTGGGAAAGTAGGAAATCGCGGTTTCACCAGTTCCTCGTACGTGAGAGGGTTGGTTGATTGTCGACCCACTACTTTGCTAACTCACTCAAGCGCTTGCACGACTTACTCACATTTCTTATCGTGGATTAACACACGTGTTGTAGGCCGCCAGACCAAAACCCTAATTAATATCCCCCATGTGACGTGATTGATGTCTTACGAACGTGGAGCCTGCGAAGCAAACGTGTCTTTGATCAGTCAGTCGTTGACTTAATTAGACAGTGGGTCTAAGTATTTCTCAGTCGAGCATGATTTCTGAATGGTCAGGATTCGTGAAATGAACATGTCTGCTAGGACGTGTAATTCTTAAATAAATGACGTTGATATTGCTCGTCTGAGCAAATATTGTAAGTTTGATGAATTGTTGAGTATTGAGTTGAATCAATATTCGACGGTAAATTACTGAATATTGATAGTTAGATCAATATTCGAGCATTTGAGCGAGTATTGCTCATTCGATAAATTACTGAATATTGATAGTTGGATCAATATTCGAGCCACTGAGCAAGTATTTCTCATTTGATAAATTACTGAATATTGATAGTTGGATCAATATTCGAGCAACTGAGCAAGTATTGCCCATTCGATAAATTACTAAATATTGATAGTTGGATCAATATTCGAGCAACTGAGCAAGTATTGCTCTCTTGATAAATTATTGGTAGCGTGACCAAATAATTAAAATATTGGTAAGGACCGAATATTATTGTATAATTAATCCATATGTTGATTGTTGGATCAACATAAAATTATTAGTGCTTGAACTTGCTCAGAATTATGATTTGTGGAGCGTTTGTTCGAAACCCTAACTTTTTGATCAATTGCTCGTTAATTGACGAATTACTGAAAATAGGTCACTGAGTGAAGAGGGACCGACCACATGGGATGATGGTCGACCACGTGGTGCTTAAGTGCTCAAGTGAGCGTGCACCAGAGTTCTTTGTTGACCCGTTGGTGAAAGAACGATCAAACGCTGATTTAATCATTTATTAGAATAGTGGTCGTGTGAGTGTTAGGTAATAAAATTTAGCTATGGAAAGATGAAGGACCGAACAATAGGTCATGGGACAGGACCTTGGTGGTTGTGGAACCAGCTGACGGTCGATTGAGCGAGTCCCAGTCGATTGAAAGAGTTTTGACCCAATATGAGCAATTGATAGCAAATTAGATCAAAATTATGAATATGTGTGGGTCCGGCTTATTGCAAGCCTTAGGGCCGGCCTTGGTCGGTCAAGGCAGCATGCCCGTGTCACCATGGTGTCCGTGTCTCAGTCGTGAGAGTGTTGGTATTTTCTGACGAGCGATTGAGCAGTATTTTGGATTTTCAGAAGAGTTTGATCTTGACTGAAATTCTAAATTTTCCCGAATGAGCAAGTATAACTTTGCTCATGTGACCAATATTTTAAGAATATTAAAATTATGATAATATTTTAATATTTTTCGTGAATAGCCTAGTCGGTCATGTGACCATTTGGCTTTTTATCTTTTCCATGGTTTGAGCAATATTTGAGAAAATATGAAGAAACCAGGGTTTTTTGCTCAAACGGAGGAGTTTCATGAGTTGAGGGAAATAATAATTATGAAAACAAGGGATTGCAAGGTGTGGGACCGGCCACGGCATGGCCGGACGGAAAGGTAGCCCGGTCACGCAACACCTTTCTTTATTTTTATCATGAAACCGTGAAATATGGAGAAACCGTGAGTTTTGCTCAAACAAGGGTTGCTTGAATGAAGGAGTTTTCATGAGTTCATGAAAATAAATAAAATATGAAAAATAAATAAAAGAAGAGGCGTGGGGGACCGGCCACGGAGGCATGGCCGGCCGGCCAGTGGGCTCGGTCTCTAGACGCCTCTGTTTTATTTTTTTATTATTATTCTCTCTCCTATTTTGTGTAGGATTCATCGTTTGTCCATATTTTCGAATGCTCGTTCGTGCATCATCGTTGAGTACACTTGCACCATTTTATTGGGGCTTACTCGATGATAGTCCAGATGCCCTATTGTTGGATATTTATTACTAATTCATGAAATTCAGCGGAGAATGATTCATGAATTGTGTATCTATTACTAATCCATGAATCCAGCCGGCGAATTCAAGGAACGGAGTAATGAGATAAGATGGTTATCTATTACTAATCCGTGGAATCAGCCAGGGATCAGCCATGGAACAGAGTAATGAGATAAAATAGATTATTTTCTAGGAATTCAGTCGGTGAATGTCACGGTAGAATTAATCTATTGTAGAATCGAGATATGAGATAGTTGAATCATCATACTCGTTCTGAAGAGTGCATAGTCAGGAAACAACGTGCAGCGTTGGTGTCTTGAAGGCGTTTAGCCCTCCAGCAAACAATTATATCCAGAGAGCCGCCTGAATCTATACACGGTCTCTCTACATAGTCAGGGAACAATGAGTATCGCCGACGTCCTGAAGGCGTTAAGCCCTCCGACAAACAATTATGTCCAGAGGACCGCTCAATCGTTCTTCTACATAGAGGGCACGATGAAATGCGTAGCATCGAACGCCCAACTAGTGTGAGGCCTTTCGAGAAACATATTCATCATGGCTCTGAGAGGAATGCTCACTCAGTCAGAGATCGTGAAACGTTTCACGGATCATAAAATATGAATCGTCACATGCGTTCCTGAAGCCGGGTCAGAAACATGCAGTATCATGATTTTATGATTTTGACTTTTGTCGAAAATCCACCATCAACACTTGTTTTGACTTAGACTTGTGCATCGAGTGAAATAATTCTTTTCTAATAACAATATTATCCGTTATTTGTCTATTCTTCACAAAAGCATTTTGAGACCAAGATATAACTTCGGCGAACTGCAATGATTTTTGCTACAAACTTGTACAACATATTACACAAAGAAATTGGTCTAAACTCCATGGCAGTAGCTGGATTATTAACCTTCGGAATTAAGCTTATGCGAGTGTAGTTACCTAAAATCTGAGAGAGGCTAGAAGTGAGATTTTAGGGTTTCTGAAAGTGAGTTACGGGATGTTGAGCACGAATAGTCTCTGCCTAAACCACACACAATGGCCATTTAAAGGCTGCTTCAATCCCAGGGAAGAGATTTAGTGATACGTATTGATCTCTATACCTTGGTGACTATTATTATAGAGGCGGAATTCAGAATAATAATAGACGAAAACTAGAAAACAGAACACAAATAAGTAATTCGAAGAAATATATCTTCTCTAGATTAAGAATAAGAAAACTATTACAATTCTCTCTTTGTTACGCTCACAATCTCTCTAAACAGTAAATAACCTTTAACTGTTTTTCTAAGCTTGCTTTTACAATAATTAATTGTCTCACAAACTTTTCTCTAGGTAATTTGTCTAACAAACCCCCTCTATGATCTAGGCGTGTCTGTATCACAAACCACACTCTAGATGTCTTAGCTATGAGCTAAACATCTCTATTTATAGCTTTAATGGTTTCCCAAAAACCTTATAGGAATCTATTTCCTTGTCAAGGAGTAATTCCTTTTCTATGTATATTTCCTTTTCTATGAATATTACCTTGTCTAGGAATATTCCTTATTTATGAATAATTCATTTCTAAGTATATATTTCCTTATCTAGAAATATTACCTTGTCTAGGAAATATTCCCTTTCTAGGTATATTTCCTTATCTAGGAATATTACCTTATCTAAGAATACTGCCTAAAAATCAGTATTCCTTCCTCAAATTACAATTCTATCCTCAATCCTTCTTGAGGATCACTAGTTCTCGGAGAGAGGAAGATACACATGTATCATTTAGGGCTGGTCTCAGGGAGGAAAGCAGACGAAGAGGGAGATCAGAGAATTATAGGGTTTGAAGAAGAATTTCTCTGAGATGTTATGAGAAATATTGTTGTATCCTGGAGAAATAGAGGACCTATTTATAGATGAATTTTGTAATCTCAGGTCGGTGAAGATAAGAATTGCTTTCCGTGCCGTGCGGAGCAATTTTCCCGTCTCTTCAGGAATAGATAGAGATAAACTAGTGTTAGAGCATAGCTCAGTTGAACCCACCAAGCGTTGGTATGTCAAGTTTGGTTGTCATATTTTAGTGAACCAAAACTCATTTAAAGAGTCTCTTGATTATTTACTAGAGTCAACTTCGTATAGGTTAGCTATAAAGTTATTAGGATATGAGACTTACAAGTATTACGTGAAGACTTGAAGAATGTGAAGAAGTAAAGAGCTACATCGAAGACATCATCCTTCCTCTTGAGGTTAGTAATATTTGACTTGAACTATTTCATTCCTAACGTATCTTTCAAGTCGTGCATATTGAAAACATAACTGCAAAGCTGTGAATGATTATACTCTAGTTAGACATAGTATTAAGGAATTACAATACGAAGTATAACGTCTATCTTTTGAACTTTGTATATAAGACATCGACATAATCGTATGAATGCTATTGTGATTATGTGTATGGGTATGGGTGAAGATTTCATCATAGGAAACAATGTTTTACATTTGTTTAAAGGAAGTACAATTCATAAACTTGTTTTATGAATCGAAAGGGAAATCGCTAGGCTTATTGGTATTGTTATTCATTGCAAATCTTTGGATTACCAATATGTGTGTTTAGTACAATCGCTCATAACTTGTTTATGTATCTTGGTAAAACAATTCACAAGGCATGACTTTTGTATTGGTATGGCTTTTATTAGTGAAACCGATCTTAAGTAAACACCTAGATGGTATGATTGATATGTTGTAATTGGTATGACCAACTCTAGACATTGGGGAACCGATCCTAGTAAGAGGTGTAACCGATCAAAAGTGTGTGGAATCGATCCTTTTAAGAGGTGCAACAGGTCTTAGTTATTGGTAACCGATCCTATGATTTGTGCAACCGAATACAAGTTAAATACCATAAATATGTGGTAACCGATCCTAGTATCTAGTCAACCAATTTTTGGAAAGCTAGTGTGACCGATCCTAGTACCCACATGGAGGTAGAACCGAAACTTGTTTTGGTAGAACCGTGAAACCCATTAATGGTGATTTGATAGGATAATCAATCACATAGTTCTTGGAAGTCAGATAAACCAATTATAAACTTGTTTGGAAGTGTAGCAAATTGGTTCTAAGATTGTAAATATGAAAGAGGATTTACAAAGTAAAGATGTCGACATACTTTGAACATGTGCAGTAAATCTTATCTTTTGTTGTTCAAAGATATTCCTTAATAGCTAAAGGAGAATCCCGGATCGAAATAAATTGAGAATCTTTTAATTAAGGTTTTTAGTTTTATATATATGCTTTTAATTTCCAGCAATTAAAATGCATATCTTTAGAAAATAAAAATTGGTAATGTGCATTTATTAATTGGAGATTTTCTACTGAGATTTCGGTCAATATTTGTACAGAGCATTTCCAGGAATTATGGAAACCGAATTTGGAAATATATTGCATATCTTGAGAATATTTTCGGTTTTGGAAATTCCTTGGTGTCCAAACTTCCTTGGTCTATAAATATTGAAGTTTGCATTTCGAGCAAACTAATCCTCAAAGCCAGCAAAACTACCTTGTTGTGTAGTTATTGGTGGAGCCGTCTATTCGGAGACGAAAGTACCCTAATTAGGCGAAATCTCTTACGAACACTCGTTTTAAAGACTTCTTTGGGGTTGGGAAGCTCTACGAGTACCGTTGGTGGGTGTTGATGGTGGATTTTCGTTTAAGGTTAAAATTATAAAAAACCAGAAAAATCATGCGCTGACATCTTGTAAAAGATAAAGCCATTTATAAGTGTTGGATACTCCCTCACTTAATTCACCAAGAATGGAGCATGTAGCAACAATCCCATTCTGTGAATACATGAAATTCCTCCAGGTTGGAGCATGTAGCAACAATCCCTTCTGTGAATTTCATATCGGCCTTGTATTTCAAAGTACTCATTATCGGTGTGGCATGACGACCGAGTGTTACTCTTCTGAGTAACACGAACCTTCAAGCACTATAATGAAACCATGTACGAAATACCCGTACATGGATGATTCTCGGTGTGTTATACTAGCCCGATTGAGCCCCTCTCGGTGTGTTATACTAGCCCAATTGAGCATCCGGACTGACCGTATCGGTCCGGGATATGATTCGATCGCAGTCATCCAACTCCATAAGCATGATTGGATGACCCCGGATCAATTCCATCACCCCAAGCGGGTATGGAATACCCACGGCCGACCCCGCATGGTCGGTCATTGGCCTAGCTTGCCAAGAAACCGTTCATACCAAGCATTATGGACGGAAAACCCTAAATTAGGGTTTGCGGCATATTACATGTGTTGCAAAATAGTCTCAACCATCCATCTTCGCAGGTATAGATGGAGGGTGTAGATGTAGACTTAAAAGGCTTAGAGCATGTCAACACGATCACCGTGGGACCGCCTACACACTTGACCAATCGGTCAAAACCAACAATGTTTGGCCGTGACGAAATCGTCACCCAAACAAGAGATTTTGCACGGCTTTGAAAGCCAAAATTAGGGTTTCAAGCCATCACGCGCGTCCATCTTCTCCGGCACGAATGGAGGGTCACAGTTAGATTAAGCAAGGGCCGGTCATACAAAGCATGACCACCGTGGGCCCATCTACCTCCTCATGTGTTCGGCCAAGGCATATCATGCCCGGTTATTCCAAAACGTGCGTCCAAACTAGCATGGCCACGCCTCCCAAACCACAACCGATCTCGACCGCTCAACTTCACCGGGATGATTTGAGTGGCTTAGATCACGTTTTTGTGGATATTCAGGTATAGGCATGAACACCAGCCTGCCATCTTCACGTCAAACCCATCGGCCAAGACCGACCAAATTAGGTCGTCTTGGAACGCGCGCCGGAAAAGCATGATGCGCGGCCTTTTGCGGCATCAATTTCCTATTGCAAAATTGATCTCAACCACTCCTCTTTGCCGGTCAAATTGAGTGGCCTAGATCGCACCTTCATGGGACAGTGAGACATGGACGTGTACACCGGCATGCTATCTACATGCACGCCCGGTCGGTTCTCTCCAAATCCCTTTCCATGCTCGGTTTCGACCAAGCTGAAGAGTGATGCTTGCGCACCTCTTCAAAAAAAACCCTAATATTCATTAACGGTCGCAGATGAGTGTCTCAAAGATCATCTCATCCGTCCAACTTCACCAGCTTGGTTATACAACCCTGGTCAGGAGTTATTTGGTCAGTGAGGCGTTATTACCCATCACTTTACCACACCATAATGCAGTACCTGCATAAAATACACATGATACTTCACAAGTATCGACTTTCTGAATAACACAGTTATTCAATTCAGCATTACATGCTATCTTTCGTGGATCCACGATCCACACATTCTAGACATCAATCATGTCACAAACTGGGGGGATACATACTGGGGTATTGGTCTGGCGGTTTACAGCGTGCAGCGTGCAACGCGCCATCACAAGAACGTGTCAGGAAGTCATGGACGGTTAGAGATGAACAGGAGAAGTGGGCAAGACTGGTCGTGTGGCACCGACGCACAACTCCACTACTCCATCACTCCACTTCCTCCACTTCCCACGAGAGACGTGAATAAGGCTCAATGACTTGTATAAATAGGTTCTCCGCCCTATTTCAAACAACAAGGCAAGTCCAGACGAGACAGAAAACCAAGTGTTAATACAAAACGTATTCAAACACCCAGAGCTTGCTTGCATCAATCATAAGCCTGCTCACCTTTCTGTTACAAGTCATAAGCAAGCCAACACCTTCACAATCTCAACACCTTCTTCGCTTCCCTCCCTAAGATCAACCCCATCTCCTTCATTTTGTGACCGAAACAAGTCTGGAACGGTCATTTCTTGGTTTAGGCCGGACTTGCACAGATTGATCTCTCGAATCTACAAGCACTCACCGCGCAGTGCATTTGTTTAAGGTTTAGATTCATTCCTCATCCACACCCCAAATTACCAAATTCTGCAGGAGTAGTTTTCACCCATAAACAATTGGCGACCACAGTGGGAGATTGATCTCTCGGTTACAAAAATCGAATTCTCAATTCTTCGATTTTTCGTCTCACGATGTATCCTCACCCGGAATCCGCAGGTGGTTCAGATATCATGGGAAGCATAGCTGGAATGTTGGAGGATGTCTTGGCAAATCAAGCCGGTATCACCAGAAGGCAGAGCGAGACATTTCGCCTTTTGAATGGGATAGCAAGACAACTACAATAGGGGTCGATAGGCATCAACTCGAGACAGTAAGAAACGTTGAATCCTTAGTCAGGAGTCACACCTTTACAAGTGGAGAAGCAAAAAGAGCACGCAGTCGAAAACGAATCAAGAAAGATGGACAACATGGTCCAGACAGAGGAAAAGACTTGTCCGGAGTACTACAATGTCTCGCGGATAAAGAAAGGGAGCCTTGACCTATGGAGCCCTGCTAGAGGATTTATATCTCAAAACTCTTGCTTGAAGCCCTAAGATGTCCAATCCGCGTCGACTTTTCAACCGATCAAGAAATGCTTGAGGAAGGAGAAATCAATCGGAAATACCCGAATACGAGAGGATGGGAACGTTCAATCCGATCACTCAGCAGTGACATTACGACACCTTCCACATCCCTTTACCTAGGCAAGCGACCCGCACATATGATGGCACTTGCAAATCTCCCAACTTCATCTCCTGTTCCACATCAAAGCCACGGAGAGACATCACAATGCCCACTAACACAGGAAAAGCCAGACTCAAGGTACTTACATTTCCCCTTCCCAATGAAGAAGATTCTGGAGCTACTAGAGGCGTGGGTACAAAATGGAGAGGTGGAGCTACCCCGGTATGGCGTCCGCCCACTGATCAAGAAGTAATGGACCCGAGGTACTTGTCATTTCCACCGGTTCCTCCATCACCCCACCCCGGTGAATGCAACGCTTTGAAGCGCATTGTTCGGGAGAAGCTTGGTCCCGCAGCGATATCTCTGAGAGATTGGTGCGGAGGATTTTCTTAGAAAGGCTACTCCGGTTCGATACAAGTGAGGCTTCGAAAGCAAGTAAGTTTTACTCAACAATTTTACAAGAAAGATAGTTTGGAATCCACTGGGGACTTGGCATCCCGCACGTGGAGAAAGAGGCTCAGTGATCAACGCCATGTTTGTTTCCATCCGTACCTCCCTTTTGCATAACATTTGCAATTTCATGTGATATGTGCAATCATTCATGACCAAGATTCAAATTTCATTTAACATAATCTCTTTCAAAAAGGTTGTTCACAAAACTATCTCAAAATAAGCCAATTCAATCACCTATTAATCCAAAACCGGAGATCAAAGAAAATCCTCACTATCACTCAAAAAGAAAAAAAACATCTAAAAGAAGAGACAAGTATATAGCATGAATACTTCAAGGAAAGTCCTTCAGCAACAACTCGTCCTTCTGGGCGAGAGAGACTTTCATCCTTTGAAGCACAGCCTGCTTCAGCTCCAGTTCCTTAGACAACTTCTCAACCTCTTCTTCCTGGCGAGCAACACAGTCCGCAGAAGGGACTTCATCCTGTAATTTCTGGAGCTCCCGAATCTTGGAGAAACCTTTGAAGAACCAAGGGGCATTGAAACCGCATCGCGCAAACACGTCTTGATGGCACTTCCAATCTTCAATCATCTCTCGTAAACCTGTTCGACCAGTCGTGACGCTCATCCCTGGATAGAAACTAAAGCTTCTTGGACGCGGTTGACCAACGCAAGACGACTTTTGAGTTTCGTGGTGGTAGCAATGTGACCGTGCTTCTCCCATATCGCTGTGTACAACTCTTTGAACCAACCTGAAGCTTCTCCCATATTTGAATCCACCGACCAACACATGGCCTCGGATAAGGGATGGTAAAGGAGGATCGAACAAAGCCCCAGGCTGCATCACCGGTAATTCACTAACCGCGAGAGCCTTGTCAGTTGCAGGAGGCCTTTCAGAAGGAGTCACCACAATAGCCATATTGACTGGAACCTGTTCAGGATGGATCTCAAGAGGAGCCGCCTCAACTATAGCAGACACTGCCTCTCTTACATTCCTTCCGGCATCTATTTCGCTCTGGGTGCTAATTTCCATCACGACCCCGTCAACAAGATCACTAAGGGAAGCGCCTCGTCCAACCGAGTGGCATCATCCCCTGTCATGGTGCGGAAAAGAAGTGGTTTCCACAGACTTCTCAGTGTAAAGATCAAGTATTACTGGACTCTAAAGATCGGTGCCGCGGACTTCTCAACATGAAGATCGGTTTCTCCAGACTTCTCAAAGATGAAGATCGCATCGCTTGACCTTCTCATTTTGAATGCGCGCCAACCTCGGTGAAGACATTCTCTTTCGAAATTCCCTGATTTCAAGCAAGGATCGTTTTTAGAAGAATTTACACTGGAGAGATGAAAGAACCGATGGGAGGAGATTTAAATACCTGCATATTGGAGGAATTGAGGATTACCGGACAGCATGCTTGCCTCTTAGCTCTCTCTCCTACTTGGGGACTGCAACCCTCAACTCTGGTCCGTTTGGCTGGAAGTGGCTTCAACCGGAAATGCTTCGTCAAGACGTCAGAAGATGGCTCACTACGGGAATCTGTCACAACACTCTCCGAAAATTTCTGGAAAACCAACAGTTGTCTCCCCCAAAATTCCTTATACTTATCGGTTATCACTGGGTTTCTCCCAATAGGCCAGAAGGGAAGGCTCACCCGTTCTACAAACATGCTAGCGTTAAGAATATTCGGGAGAGATTCTTTCGGAACCCTTGGTGAACGAATAAATGGGACACCCTGATCAAATCCCATTTGGCGAGCAGCCCTGTCAATATTGTACGGAGTCACGAGAAAATTCTCCGTTAAATAGAGACGGACATATCTGGAATGCATCTGCGCGCAGTAAATAAGTTCTCCAGATTTCATAGTTTCGACATCGGTACACAACACAAAGATCGGGACCGTCGAAGCGATAGCAAAGGTCTTTGGTTTGAACAATGGAAGGGTGGACCGGCCCCCATGGACGGAAATCTACAGAAGACACATTGTCAAATACGTCCACAAGTTTCGCACCACCTCTGGGACGCCTTTTATTCCAACGGAGTATTCTCGAGCCACCATATAAGTTATTGAGCGAATTTCCAGGAGTAGGAGCGTAACTTTTGAAGTGTTCCCATAAGAGCGCCTGAAGAAAAGCGAAGTGAATGTGCGACTCCACCTTCTTGTAACCGTTAGAAGCATGCATGTCCATTGCTAAAGCATCCAAATGAGAATACAGTGATCCAAGGAACAATGAGCCCAGAGGAAGAACTTCACCCTTCGCCAGCCTTATAGCAATCTTAACGAGGTCACTTCTAATGGTCTTCTTTCCAGAACCATCATCGAATATATCCCTGGATAGCCATAAAGACAGGAACGCAATCACACTGAGCTCGTTTTCCAACTCTTGATCCGGCTCTGGGTCCGCAGGAGACCACTCCGACACCCACCAGGTGTAAAAGCATCTCGCATCTTTTTTTCTCTTCCTTGTCCAGACTGTCGAATTCTGCCACTTTTTGAAGTATAGCACCATAGTTACTTTGTTCCGTATCAGAGAGCTCGTAAGAGAGACTTCCAGCAACAGGCAGGTTCATTAATGCAGCCACACTCTCCAAAGTAATAGTCATCTCTCCCCATCTAGATATGGCTGTGTGAGTAGAAATACGCCACCGAGAAATGAAGGTAATCAAACCCGCGATGTCTTTCCTAATTTCGAGAGTAGCAGATGCCATGACCGCATTGAGGATCTGCGCTTTGGTCAAATTGTCCTTAATGCCCTTATTACTCAACATGCGTCTCATCCATCCTTCATAAGAACCCAGTGGAGCATGGCAAGTCTTGAAGTCAATAGGAGAAGGCGGATATTCGTTTCTCCGGAGACAAAATCTCACCACAAGTGCTGAAGAAGAGAATGAATCAGTTTCCATATTTTCTGAATCGGAAAGCAAGACTATCTTATGAGAAGGATGTCTCCTAATGCTTGGGAAAGGCGAGGTGAACAACTCATCATCAATGTTCGGCATATCTTTGAAGCTGTCAACACTTCCTGACTTGGCACCAACATTATCTTCAGAAGACATCTCAACAGGGATTCTTTTCTTCCACAACGAAATAAAACACAGGAGTTAGAACTTGTATGAAAGCACAGGAGAGATGTAGTCACACACGGCAAGACACAACTCACATCGGAGCACACAATGGCCGGTCCAAACACCATTCAATTCCGGTACAAATTTTAGTCTGGTATTGATTTCAGTCTGGTATTGGTATCAAGTCTGGTACAAGTTTCAAGTCCGGTACAAATTTCAGTCTGGTATTGGTTTCAAGTCCGGTACAAGTTTCAAGTCCGGTACAAGTTTCAGTCTGGTATTGATTTCAAGTCAGGTGCAAGTTTCAGTCTGGTATTGATTTCAAATCCGGTACAAGTTTCAAGTTCGGTACGAATTTCGGTCAAGCGTATGTGGGTGAGACCCACGGTCAATCAAGCATGCACGGCGGTCCCACGTTCATTCCGCGCATCATAACACGATTTTCTTTGTTCATGGGAATCGTGTATGCGAGATTCAAGCCAAGGTTTTTCCTTTTCAAGATACAACCTAAAAGCTAGGTTTTGCATGCAATGGTGGAAAGACTAAGCATATGCACATCTTACAAAAGGTGTTTACCTAGCAAGCTAGGGTTTTTACTAAAAAAAAAAAAAAAAAAAAAAAAAAAAAAAGACCGAAACTCACCTTGGGCGGACGGACGGCAGCAACGGCGACGATTCCGGCAACAGGCTCCGGCGGGTGGCGGCGTTTGGCGACGGCAGCAAGGTCACGACAGGAGCTGCTCAAAAAAAAAAAAAAAAAGAGGAGAACTCGTGAGGAAAAAAGAAAAGGATTTTTGTCTCTTTTATAGACAAAAAATTAGAAGAATCCCAATAGAAGAAGGATTCCTCCCTTATTTGGTTTCCTCTTTTGATTCGAATACCCAAAGAAAGAAACCGGCCCCACCAGGGATTCCATACAAGCGTGACGGCGTGGGAAACTAGCGGTCGGCCAACACTCTTCCGGGTAAACTCCTTTTATCCTGTCTTTCTCACATATGTATGTCACCATCTCATGCCTACCACACAATAGTGTAACCATTATGTGCTAGGCAGGGGACTTAATGTTGATGGTGGATTTTCGTTTAAGGTTAAAATTGTAAAAAACCAGAAAAATCATGCACTGACATCTTGTAAAAGATAAAGCCATTTATAAGTGTTGGATACTCCCTCACTTAATTCACCAAGAATGGAGCATGTAGCAACAATCCCATTCTGTGAATACATGAAATTCCTCCAGGTTGGAGCATGTAGCAACAATCCCTTCCCGTGAATTTCATATCAACCTTGTATTTCCAAGACTCATTATCGGTGTGGCATGACGACCGAGTGTTACTCTTACGAGTAACACGAACCTCCAAGCACTATAATGAAACCATGTACGAAATACCCGCATGTGCCGACTCTCGGTGTGTTATACTAGCCCGATTGAGCCCCTCTCGGTGTGTTATACTAGCCCGATTGAGCATCCGGACCGACCGTATCGGTCCGGATATGATTCGATCGCGATCATCCAACTCCATAAGCATGATTGGATGACCCCAGATCAATTCCATCACCCCAAGCGGTATGGAATACCCACGGCCGACCCCGCATGGTCGGTCATTGGCCTAGCTTGCCAAGAAACCGTTCATACCAAGCATTATGGACGGAAAACCCTAAATTAGGGTTTGCGGCATATTACATGTGTTGCAAAACAGTCTCAACCATCCATCTTCGCAGGTATAGATGGAGGGTGTAGATGTAGACTTAAAAGGCTTAGAGCATGTCAACACGATCACCGTGGGACCGCCTACACACTTGACCAATCGGTCAAAACCAACAATGTTTGGCCGTGACGAAATCGTCACCCAAACAAGAGACGGCGCACGGCTTTGAAAGCCAAAATTAGGGTTTCAAGCCATCACGCGCGTCCATCTTCTCCGGCACGAATGGAGGGTCACAGATTAGATTAAGCAAGGGCCGGTCATACCAGCATGACCACCGTGGGCCCATCTACCTCCTCATGTGTTTGGCCAAGGCATATCATGCCTGGTTAATCCAAAACGTGCGTCCAAACTAGCATGGCCACGCCTCCCAAACCACAAACTGATCTCGACCGCTCAACTTCACCGGATGATTTGAGTGGCTTAGATCACGTTTTCGCGGGATATTCAAGTATAGGCATGAACACCAGCCTGCCATCTTCACGTCAAACCCATCGGCCAAGACCGACCAAATTAGGTCGTCTTGGAACGCGCGCCGGGAAAAGCATGATGCGCGGCCTTTTGCGGCATCAATTTCCTATTGCAAAATTGATCTCAACCACTCCTCTTTGCCGGTCAAATTGAGTGGCCTAGATCGCACCTTCATGGGACAAAGTGAGACATGGACGTGTACACCGGCATGCTATCTACATGCACGCCCGGTCGGTTCTCTCCAAATCCCTTTCCATGCTCGGTTTCGACCAAGTCAAGAGTGATGCTTGCGCACCTCTTCAAAAAACCCTAATATTCATTAACGGTCGCAGATGAGTGTCTCAAAGATCATCTCATCCGTCCAACTTCACCAACTTGGTTATACAACCCTGGTCAGGAGTTAATTGGTCAGTGAGGCGTCACCACCCATCACTTTACCACACCATGATGCAAGACTCGCATAAAATACACATGATACTTCACAAGTATCAACTTCCTGAATAACGCAGTTATTCAATTCAGCATTACATGCTACCTTTCGTGGATCCACGATTCACACATTCCAGACATCAATCATGTCACAAACTGGGGGATACATACTGGGGTATTGGTCAGTGAGGCAAGTCCAGACGAGACAGAAAACCAAGTGTTAATACAAAACGTATTCAAACACCCAGAGCTTGCTTGCATCAATCATAAGCCTGCTCACCTTTCTGTTACAAGTCATAAGCAAGCCAACACCTTCACAATCTCAACACCTTCTTCGCTTCCCTCCCTAAGATCAACCCCATCTCCTTCATTTTGTGACCGAAACAAGTCTGGAACGACCATTTCTTGGTTTAGGCCGGACTTGCACAGATTGATCTCTCGAATCTACAAGCACTCACCGCGCAGTGCATTTGTTTAAGGTTTAGATTCATTCCTCATCCACACCCCAAATTACCAAATTCTGCAGGAGTAGTTTTCACCCATAAACACTGGGATACTAGATAATTGCAGTTTATTATTAGTTTTCGATTGATTTGATTGACTAAAGGTTGTTGAACTTTGATTGCACCTAGTTTTTTTATGCTTGAGAATCTTCTCTTCTGATATAAGATTCACTCAAACTAGATTGAAGTTTCGACGGGGATCTTTAGATTGTTTATAGATCTAAAGATGTCTTGTGATAATCCATTGTTAACAGACTCCGTTTTGTGTGTGATTGATCACAAGAGATTCAAGTTGATTGTATGCAGGTGTTTATTGAGGATTTAAGAAGATTTGAAGACAAAGAAGATTTCTGATTTGAGTTCATAATCTTTGGTGTGCACAAAACTTGATCGGTTGGGGATCCAACTATAATCGGTTTATCTTTGTGATAACCTTGATTGATTAGTTGAGTAGATCGGCATCAATACAATTCTTTATGATTAAAAGTATTAATTGCATAGTCTAAATAATTACTTTGGTAGTTGTTGATAGATTGATCTAAGAACCTGACAAAGGAGTTTATTGGGATAAACGGAAGAGCCTTTTGTCAAACTCATATCACGTTATTTGAAAAGAGTTATTACCGAACAGATTTGTTGTTCCTTTACTGTTTGGAATACGAACCAAAGGAATTGTTCCAAGTGCGTGACTAATTATAAGTTGGAGGCGTAGGGATACATACGAAACTAGGTGAACTATAGATTTAGTTTCTTGGTCTCAACTATACGAAGTTGGTTTAGATTTTGTATAGCGGCTTAATCCTGAGAGTATTCAATTCTGGACAAGGTCCCGTGGTTTTTCTGCATTTGCGGTTTCCTCGTTAACAAAATCTTGTTGTATCTTTTACTTTTCTATTTCCGCAATTATAAGTGTTTTTATTATAATTAAGAAGTAAAATACACAAACGTTAATTCATATTTACTTGATAGCAATCCTATTGTGTTTCTGAACCTATTATCAAGTAAACATACTTCGTTGTTGTATTGTCTCGATCTTGTATCCATAGTTAATCATGCAAGTTATCTTGTTGTCGTATTGTCTCGATCTCGTATCCATAGACGATCACACGAAGTGTGAACCTATTAGTTGTATTGTCTCGACTCGGTCCATAGACAATCACATTATATTTGGGTGGAAAAGTTTTAGATTGAGGTATATTTGGGTACCCTTGTGTTTTCAAATAGGTTTAGTTTATCTCATTATTCCACCACCTTTACTGTCTTATGCGGTGAGAAATAAGCCAAATATTTCTCACACGTGTTGTGGACCGCCAGACCAGAACCCTAATTGTTATCTCCCCCATGTGTGTGAAGCTGAGTCAGCCTTTGTGATGATGTGTTGAGAGAGAGAAATATTCTCTTTACCTGAGTTGGCCAAGATAGAGAGATATTCTCCGATTTGTAAGAATGACTAGGATGAGTCACGTGAAAAGGCATGAGATGCCTCAGAATTCGTGTGAAGAGTCTGAAAAGGAGACTCGATTCCTACATAAGGCTCGTGCCTACCATGGGGAATATTCAGCCATGTCTGAGATTTCCCGAGAGATTTAAATCTCTCTGAGATTTTGCAAAGAGATTTGAATGTCTCCGAGATTTTGAAGAGAGATTTGAATCTGTCTGAGATTTTGTAGACGGATCAAAATCTCTACGAAGATTTTCTTAACAGATTCGAATCTCTCTGTGGTCAGCTGGGACTCGTCTTAGAGAGAGAGAAAAGGCTTTATACACCCGATCAATGCCTCTGCGAGACTTTGGATCACTTGTCTTTGACAATCGTATCTTGCATAGATGTGTTAGGAATCATTTGTGTGTCCATATGATGGGGCCAACAAGACCAGTGTATCTCGAAAGGATGTTCTAGGAGTCCGTCGAAAGGGCCCGGAGGCAGAATAACCACCGTATCCGTGGGGATGTCCTAGGAATTATTCGGAAACCTAAGTAAGTCGAGTCAGAGCCTAGAGCAGACATGACCAGTTTATCTCGCGATGATGTACTACGAATCAGTCCTTGATCTCAAATAGGGTGAGTCGTGCTTACAGGAGACATGCATATCTCCGCTCTGGGTCATAAGTCCGTCGGGGACGTCTTTACGCATCTACAAAGCCTACATGACCAGCAGTATCTCGTCAAGGATGTATACTAAGAATCATGGCATCACAATCAATTGCGTCTCACGAAGACATACTGGAATTGTGGCTGTTCTGGTTCATAAGTCTGTCGGGGACGTTTTACGCTCTACAGAACCTACGTGACCAGCAGTATCTCGTCGAGGATGTACGCTAGGACTCACGGCATCACGACCACCAGTGTCTCACGGGGACTTATACTAGAAATCGTGGCTAAGAGTGCCTTGAGGGCCAAGGGCTTAATCTCTCCCGTGAGAGTTGAATTTTGTCTATGGTATTGAAACGACACTTTTGCCCCTCATCCAAATTTCACCATCTACATTAAGTCCCCTACTCAGAGTAAAACTTTGATTGTTCTATGATGAGTATATAGATGGTTATGAATCGTTCATGCACGAATTTACAATCTTTCTTGCGGAGTCCCCGAATTGACGTTTAGTCTTTGCTTGATCCGATTCTGGACTTCGAATCAACTCTGGACTTGGGAGGTTTCTGGAATTTTGTATTAGGAGACGCTACTAGCGTGACAATTGAGCCTTGATGAAGTAAAATTTTTATTTTGAGAGACTATACTTGCGAATTAGGGTTTCTTTGACAAAACCCTAACTTTTTCCTTATGTGCAACTCTGAGCTTGGAATTGACCCTGGACTTGGAATCCTTTTAGGCTTTCGCATTGGGAAGCGTCATGGAAATAGAGCATTGTAGAGGAAATTTCCATCTTGGTCGAATGGGATTTGCAAATTAGGGTTTACTTGGACAAAACCATAATTTTCTCTCTTTATGCGTCATTGAGCCTTAAAGTTTGTGCAAGTGAGTATTTGGGGAAGAGAGGGATTTGAGCGGCTTCCTGGCTGTCCGTGAAGTTAGGAAAAATCCTATGAGAATAAATTGGCACTTGCTTTTGCAGTTAAGGAGTCCCTATCCCATGTAAATTCTGAATTCAGGCTTGTACAGTACCTAAACCCTAATTTCTCTTTGTTCGCGTCTGACTCCTTCAGACACTCTGGAGAGCTTTAAGAGGCTTTCATATATCTTTAGGGGTTAGCACCTTGTATGACAAGAACTCGTTCAATCCCTTATACTAATCAGACACTCCTTTTCAAAACAAAATACCTATCTTTGAAACCAAGGGTATTTTCATCAAAAGCTAATATGAGCATGATTTTTCTGACATGAAATACTTGGTGAGACTCCTTATGCATTGTCACGGCTTTATATAGGGAGAGATGCGCATGTCTGGTCTTGGTTTTGAAAATTATGAACTCAAACTTCCCTGTTTGAGCTAAATTCCCTTTATTTTCTCTGACATTCTGCTAATCTGGATTCCATTTCAATCCCGTTCTTCTTTGAACATTTATAGTACTCAATATTTACGTGTATGAGGCCATTGGAATGAGTATATGAGAGCTTGGTTGGTCTCTGGTTGTACTAAGGCTTTCTTCTTTGAAAATACTCAAAATTGCAATATAAGGGTATTTTGGTCAAAATCCCTTATGAGCTCATTTTTGTTGAAGAGTAATGAGCTAAAATGGATTGATAGATTCTTAGAGAACCTTCCAAGAGAATGGGAGAGGCTAAGTCCCTTCTCTTTTAGAATAAATCCCCTATTCACAAAATTCTTGAAATTATGGCTATTTTCGTCAAAACCCTAATTCTCTTCAAGTTTGATCCCTCTAAAAAAATTCCGAGAGAATAAGCCACATCCTACTGGACTAGGAGAGAATCCTCACGCATTAAAAGGGCTTGTCCACGATTTGGAGGAATTTTTAGAAGAAAGAAAACTCTCAGTTTCTTTATTTGATCCAAATTCCTCTGATTTCCTCTTTTAGCTCTTATTCTTTTCCTTTTGCTTCAAGGCTTCCCTTTTGAAATCAAATTGAAAATAGAATTATTTGGTAATGTATGGAAACCGGTCCACCTCTTTCATGAATTCTATTTCCATTAGAATTCCATTTTTAAACAAAGATGGGTTTGTTTGATTATTACCTAACATATACCATGGGTTGTTGTTGAGGAGTTTACCATGCACATATATATATATATATATATATATACATGCATGTATTTAACTCTTCTACGTGAATAATTCTCCTATTTTATTCTCTTTTCTTGTCTAATACTTATTTCCAAGAAAATAAACCAGCCTTCTGTGTGTTTTGATCTTGTCTTAACAATGGTTCGTAAATCTCCTAATATGTGTGATGAAGGTGACAACAATATGGGCAATTCCGCAACGAGCAATGGAGCCGCCAGCAATAAAGAGATCCCTAACTTCGATGACGAATTCCGCCACTTTGTTGAATTGATCGACATTTACCCTAGTCTCTAGGTAAGTGATGATCTTGTTTTCTGTAGTAGAATCACTTCTTAAAAGAAACCACTTGTTACTTCTTCGGTACTACGTTTTTCGATGGAAAGAAAAACTGTAAAGTCTTTAGTAGTGAAATTCAAAGATCGTCAGGAACCCATGGATTCTTGGCCTGACTGGGTAGAATCCATGCGTAGGAGTAACGAAATTCAACAAATCTTAAAGAGATCCGGCATCTATCACGCAGTTTTAGCTTCAGGGTCTTTGAAAATAAAGAAAGACGTTGCTGATTTGATAGCTTTGTTATGTCAATGGAGTAAATAGACTCACACATTCGTTTTTGATTGGGAAGAACTCACAATTACTCCCGAAGATGTAGCCACACTTCTTTATCTTCCAGTTACATGTATCTTCTCTTTAACATTAGACGAAAGTGAAAAAGAAATATCTCTAACTCTGTCTGAAGCCATTGATCAAACTCATGCTCAAGAAGTTATTAAGAAGAATAGATATAAGTTCTGGATCAGCCGCTGGCGTAGTAACGAAGGACTTTCCGGATTTGCATCTTATTTAACCACGCAAATTGCTTCTTCCATATTGTTATGGCTATCCAAATATTCCTTGAGAACCCGAATGGCGAAGAGCTAAAATCTATATTTGTTAGAGCACTGCTCGGTCGAACTCGCAAGCGTTGCTATCTCAAGCTTTTTTGTCAAGTTTAGTTGCCAAAACTATAAGTCTTGATTTCTAGTCTACTTATAGCTAAGTCTCGGATTAGGATAGAAAGTGTAGTAGAGCTTTAGATTTCACAGTACTAAGGGGAACTTGTGGAACTTCATCAACAAAAGGTATGTGGAGACTTGAACTCATTTATCACTCAAAAGTCTATCTACTCTACCTCTTATTTGAGACAAAAGTCGTATAGCTATATAGACTTCAATTATACACATTTGATATTTCGAGCTGAGTGTAACTCGCTTACATATTTCTCGAAATATGTGTTGGTAAGATTACGCTTTAACCAAGTTCATCTTATATTCTTGACGAAAGTCAAAAGATGATCATGTGAAAATCGCCTGGTAACATCTTATATGATTTGTGTGAGACAATCATTTGGTGTAGACTCGGAATGTTTCGTATTGATCATTCGATCACTTGAAAATTGCTTTGAAGCTAATAGTTTGTGTGAGACAGCTATTCCCGTCTTCTAAGAATGTTTCAATGATTCAAATGGGAGTTTAGAACAATTAAGCATTGATTGGATATAGAATAGTATGCGTACTTGTATGCTAACTATTGAAAGTTATTCCAAGTCCGGTAACCATAGTATGCATACCCGTATGCGTACAGGTTGGTTAGTTGAAGTCCGAGAATTTAGTATGCATAACCATATGCGTACCGGCGTAAGCTCAAGTCTAGGAATTCAACTGAGTTTGGTGGTGTGCGACAAGATGCGTACCCGTTCGCATACTGGCGAACCCAGACCAAATCCGACTACTTAGGTATGTGTACACGTTTGCATGCTTGAGTGGGTTGTGTTCTAAAATCGGTTTGTTCATGAACTAATACATTTATAAATTAAGGAATTCAATCTTTTGCAAACCGTGGCTATAATGTTCATGAATCGATTTAAGTGACTCAAAATCGATTTTGCTTCAATTGTGTCTTGTATACTTCTATGAGAATATAAACAATTGAACAACTCTATAACTAGTTTCATTTGAGTCATTTGAACTAGTTGTGTTAAGATGAACAAGTTTGATATGAAAGTGTTCATATGGCTAACTTCAGTTAACTATTAATGAGCCAACAAGGTGTTCATGTTTAGGTATGGTTTCTCATATCTAAATGAAGTCACTTTTCATTTGTGTGTAACAAGCTAAGTTCGATCTAACGGTTGAAAGATATTAGCTTGAGTCTAATCAGGTTTTCATCTAATGGTGAATATTGAATGTTCTTTTACCAAGGTAACATTGATTGCAAACCCTGATTTGAAGACTATATAAGGGAGAACTCTAGCAACTGGGAAACCTAATCCCCACACCTCTTGTGCGATACTAGTTGCGACTGGAGTCGATTCTCCTTTAACCTAGGTTTTTCCTAAAACCATTATAGGTTAACGACTTAAAGACTTCATTGGGATTGTGAAGCCAGATCTAACTATTTTCTGTAGTTGCGTGTTCTGATCTTGCTTTGTTCTATCGTGTTGAATACTATCTTCTCTAAGATTTGCTCGAGATTTAATCTCCGATAGGCAAGATAAAAAAATAGTCACAAACATCTTCATCTCATCGTTTGTGATTCCACAATATCTTGTTTCACTACCATACGATTAAGATTATTGTGAGGTGACTGATATTAGCAGGATGTTCTCCGGGAATATAAGTCCGGTGTATCAATTGGTTCATGTTCACCTTGATTTATCAATATACGGAACAAAACTCATAGGTATTTCTGTAGGAGACAGATTTATCTATTCAATAGACTTTTCTATGTGAGACAGATTTGTTTATAAAGTCTTCGACTTTGGGTCGTAGAAACTCTTAGTTGTGGGTGAGATTAGCTAAGGGAATCAAGTGCGTAGAGTCCTGTGGGGATTCAGAGGCATAAGGAACCCGACTGTGCCTTAATCGGTGTGAGACTTGGTTAGGGCTCAACTACATTCCAGTCCGAAGTTAACTTGTAGTAGGCTAGTGTCTGTAGCGGCTTAATACAATGTGGTGTTCAAATATGGACTAGGTCCCGGGGTTTTTCTGCATTTACGGTTTCCTCTTTAACAAAACTTCTGGTGTCTGTGTTATTTCATTTCTGCATTATATTTGTTTATATAATTGAAATATCACAGGTTGTGCGTAGTTCAATCAATTGGTAAATCCAACCTTTAGTTGTTGATTGATATTGATTGACACTTGAACATTGGTCTTTGGTACCGTTCAAGTTGTTTCTCATAATAATTAGGCTCACGGATTCTATCTGTTTGATTTGCTGATTACATTGAGAAACAGAGATACAACTCTTGGATATATTCCATTGATTGAGTATGACTGTCTAGTTGATTCTCTTGGAATTATATTGGAGTTTGTCCATACAGATTGCCTAAGCGAAATATTGGGCGTGGTCGTTAGACCCGCTTTTTCAATTGGCATCAGAGCAGGCAAACACATTTAAGACCTTATAAGTCTGTGTTTGTAGCAATATGACTCTATGGACAGGAGTGCTATCTCTATAAACTTATCGCCATTCTTCGATGGCTCAAATTACTTATGGTGGAAAATTTCTATGCGTGCCTTTCTTCAAGCGAGTGATTTTCAATCATGGGTTTATGTTGTTAATGGCTATAATCCTCCAATGGTTACAGTAGACGGTGTCTCTATTACAAAGGATTTTGGTAAATATGAACCAAACGAGATTCTCGTTGCAAAGCAAACTTTAGACGGTTTAAATGCTATCATTCATGCCGTTACCCCAGATCTTCAGCACCACGTGTCTACGTGCACTCGGTCTAAAGATGCTTGGGATATCTTAGAAAATGTATTCGAAGGAAGTGCCTCTGAAAAGCACGATTTATAAAGGGGGATACTAGTATTACTTGGGGGTGATACCAATCCATATAGGACAAAAAAATATTAAACGATCCTGACCGTCGGATCGCTGAATTGGTATCACCCCCGCTAATAGTGGTGTCCCCCCTTATAAATCATGCTGAAAAGGAAGCTAGGCTTCAAAACCTAAATTCTGATTGGGAAATCCTTCGTATGACTGATGACAATTCATTTGATGAGTTTAATCACAAAGTGTCTGAAATTGTTAATGCATCTTTTGCATTGGGTAAGACTATTCCTGAAAAGGATATTGTGATGAAAATTCTCAGATCGTTGCTAGCCAAATACGTTTCTAAGAAACCTGCCATCGTTGAAGGAAATAACATCGATACACTTTCCAGAAATACTCTTATCGGAAAGTTAAGTTTTTTTGATCTTGATCAGAACATAGTCAGAACATCTGCATTCAATGCGGTGACCAACACAAGAGAGTCTTCTAACTTGTCTAGGGATGATGAATGTTGTTCTAATCATGTTGATTTTGATAAATCACTGATTACACAAAAGATCAAGGATTTTGTAAAAAGAAGCAAAAGATGTAAGAAACGTCGTTCCTTGTTCAATGTTTCAGATGATTCAATACAAGAGAATTCATCTCCGTTTGTCAAAATCTTGCATACTTCTGATGCTTGCAATAAATTTTCAGCTCTCGTAGCAGAAACTTCTACCTACTCAGATTCTGATTCAGAGTATGTGTCTGACACAAATATTTTTGAATTCTTGGATAAAAGTGAAGAAATTCACTGAGAAAATCTCCAACTAAAGGCCTTGTTGGAGAAACTTGAATCATCGCTTCAGGTGAAAAATATTGAGATAGATTGTCTTAATAAGGAATTCACCAGAACCCTATCTCTAAAAGAAAAAGAGATTAATACTCTCAAGTGTGACCTGCAAAGGTTGTCTGGAAATTCTGACAAGATCTCAACAATGTTATTCGGTCAGAAGTCTTTTGGAAACACAAATGGTTTAGGGTTCAAAAGCAAAACTGTGAGCACAAATAGCTCCTTTGTTCCAGCCGGTTTTGGAATAATTGATGATGAATGTTGTCATAAAAAGGAGGAAAATAAGTAAGACAATAAATCTTCTTTGATTTGTTCGTTTTGTGGAAATGCAAATCATGTCCAAAATAAGTGTTGGAAATTCAAGAGGAACAACAAAAGGATTGCCAAACTTCAAAATGACATGCAAAGAATGAATCTGGTCTTGGGTAATTAACAGGGTACTCCTGAAGACAAGAAGAAATCTAAGAGAACCAGATTCAGACGAGGTAAGAAGTTTGTTTATACAACAAACCTTTATAAGTCACTATGTGATAAAAAATGTGAGCATTCGGCTCACTCCGTCACTATCTAATACTAGTGATGTCCGCATCCTCTTTTTTAACTTGAGAAAATGAGGATTGCATCAAGGTTGCTCACGTTTTGTATAATTGTTAATTTCTTTTTGTTAAGAAAATATCTACTTAGTTAAAATAGATAATGGATCATGAACCGTTAAATACTTTTTCAAAATTCTTCTAGGGTTTGGTTGTCCAATGGTCTATTTATATTCATTTGTGATCAAAATGCCCTTCACTCTTTTTTTCCTTGAAAGATACAGCTTCATGGATCCTATAACTAGAGGTACCACAAAAAGGGATGCAGTTGAAGTTGTTAATGTGTATCTTTGTGAAGGAATCAAATCCTCAAGGAAGAAGAAGGAGAGATCTACAAATGATGAAGAAGGTTCTTCCTCTAACCGCCTCTTGTCTGTTTGTCATTTTGATAATAACTTTAGAGGTATGGATTTCATCAACAAAAGAAATGATTTAAAATCTCAAATCATTTTCTATTTAAAAAAGATAACTCACTATGAACATATCTCTAACAAAGAACACCTTGTGTGGACTAAAAAGAGAACTTAGTGAGTTAACTGATATTTCTGAAGATTTGGAGGAATTGAACGATCCCATAATCAATGGGTTTTTCAATAATGAGAAGGAATTCTCAGTAGATGCTCTGAGAAAGCTCTATAATATCTACGAAACTTCTTATGAGAATTTATTCTTGTGTTTTAAAAAGGATAACTAGGGTTTGAAATAACAATTATTGTGAGTACACATAGCTATTGCCAACGATTTTCATCTTGCAATGTTTTTAGATTTATTTATTTAAATTCTAAAGTTTATTTGGAAGATGATTTTGCAGTATTAATCTTTATTGGTTTTATATATTGCAAATAATTTTATGGGATATGTAATTGCAGGAAATCCTACAATACACACCTCACAGGAATTCATAATATCTAACACCTATTTAAGATCATTAACCAATCTTTTTATTAATTGAGTTAGGAATTTTACAAGAAGGAAGTGAAATCAAGAATGTTATTACAACTCTAAGCTTTCTCTCTCCTATAAATGAACTTCAATCCAGATTTCGCCTCTTAGAACTTGATCATAGATCTAGCTTAAGCTTAGCCAACCAACTTAAACGTCTGTATCTTAGTTCTAAAGAGAAAATTAATATTTTAAGGAAGAAAATTAGTGATCTCATAGATGATAAAGATCGCATTGCTAGACAAGGTGCTCAAGCATTAGCGAAATTCCAAAAGACTCTTCTTGAAGTTCAAATTGAACGGGATGAATCCATCCGTCAAAATGCTATTCTTAGCGAAAGAGAGATTCAAATTCGTTCCCTTCTTCTCATAAACAATGACGATGAATTCGCTTGGGCTGCGAAGGTTCTAGATGACGCCAGAAATAATTTAGGTGTTAACGTTAGCCTTTAAGTTGAGCATACGGCCTTGATTAGGGATATGATTTCTGACAGAGAAGGTTGTTGATCATTCTTCTTTATTTAATTATTTGTTTTTTATGAAGCTGTCATTAAGTTGCTGATTCATTGTCATATGTTCGCAGAGGTGAGGAGAGACTTCGCAAAAGAATTGAAGAACTCGAATCTGAGAAAGAACAACTCGCAAAGGACTTCTCTCTTCGAAATGATAAATATTCCAAGTTAAAGAAGCAGCTACAAATTACTGTAGCGAATTTCAAAAATGATGATGTTCTCTTTCGCAATCAGACTATTAAGACAGTCTGTGATGACAACATCATCCCTCATTCTTCATACCCTTGTCTCCTTGACGAAATCCCTGAAAATATGCCTTCTTTGGATATCTCTAATAGCGATGCTAGCGAAGAAGAGGAATCTGATGAGGATGACGAAGTAGAAGGATCCGATGAAGACGACAAAGTAGAAGGATCTGATGAAGAAGAAGAACCAAACAAGAAATAACTCCGTTTTCTTCTTTCTCTTTTTGTAATATCTGTACATTTATTCTTTTAACCTTCTACTTTTGTAATCTTTTGCTGCGAGTTTCTTGGATCTTCAAATACAAGCTCTACTTTTGTTGTTTCTTTTCGCACATGTTAAAGGAGCAATTCTTTTTTTGCTGTCTGACTAATCAATATATTATTAATCTTTTTCATACTATTAGTGCGTAAATCTATCATATGAAAATAAATAACATGTTCTTAATCTATTCATTCCCATACTTGCCTCTTGTTATTTGTTTTCAAATGAAATATTAAGCAAATAACTTTTAAATGGTAACATGCCTCAATGTCGCAACTTTTGTTGATGAATTCTCGCAAGCAAGTTTTTCTTGGTTGTTTCCAAGATCTCACTTTTTCTTTTTCTCTTGTGTGGTCTTATTTTGTCTTCCTAGTTAAAGGTCTTACTGTGCCACCTCTTGTTATTGCGACAAAATCGCAAGACGTCTTTACACTTTCATGTAATGACCCATTGATCTTGCCTTATCATTTCTTTAGTATTGTTGCCTCTGCAGGATAGTTTTGTTGTTGCAATATGACAGGCCTAAAAATCCTTGCGAAAATAAAGCCCCATGACATTGCCGTCCTGCGACGAAATCGCAGGACGTCCTTACACTTTCATGTACTGATCCATTGATCTCGTCTTATCTTTATTTTTTGTATTATTGCCTCTTTAGGATTTTCGCACAAATATGACAAGTCTAAATTTTCTTGCGAAAATAAAGCCTCATGACATTTGCGTCTTAAGACACTTATAATCTCCCTAATGGAGGGTGCCGCCCTTATCATCTCCCTGGTTGCCCCTTCAAGGAGGCGTACTTCTGCCATACAGGGCTAGCTCCCCCCATCCGGTCTTAACAACAACCAATTGTTTTCGCAGCCTCTTATCCCTTTTGCCTATAGGGCTTATGGTTACGAGACTGCACCCTAAGTGGAGTTTTCTTCGGGCCGAGTGCAGCATATGCCGAGACTTGCCAAGAATGGCCGAGACACTTCAAATTCCCTAGGCACTCTTGGCTCAACCGTGTACCTCGGCGCCTTGGTCAAATGCTGACTCTTTAGAAGAGACCCTCGGTCGTCCAATCTAAGTCTTAAGCTTAGATTGAAAATCCAAAGTATCTTCCCTGGATGGGCTTTATTGACCCCAATTATCCATGACTCAGGTCCAGGGGCTGTGTAACCTTTTCCCCGAGCCATGCAATAGGTACCCCCTTCTATGACGCACTTTAGGTCTTACATTTGCCTCTTACGAAATTTTTATTTCGCGAACTAGGGTGTACGCCATAGGTGGTTTGCCACTGTCTGATTAATTTGTTGGTTCTTTTGCATGTTAATTCTTTTGTAATTTCGCAATCATATCTTTATATTTCATAATATCTTCTCTTCTTCTGCATATCAACTTCCCTTCGCAACCTCATCTCTGCTATTCATAATTTATTTTTTTAAACCCAACTCACATTTGTCGTCTTCCTCCCATTTTTTCTTTGACAATCAACAACTACAGTTATTCTTTAAGTCTCTTACTTCTGCTACCTTCTGCCTCTGCATTTTTGATTTTTCCTGTCATTTTCTTGTCTTTTGCGAAACCTTCACCACTTCCTATCTTCATCATTTTTTGGTTTTGCAGCATTTCTTCCTATCTTTGCTCTATTACATCTACCATTAATCTTTCACCTCTTTGTTTTTCTTTGATGTTGTTTTTCCAATTCCTCTGCTTCGCAGCTCTTTCTTCGCAGGATTCTATATCAACTTTATAACACTTCTTTCCTTCAACCCAATCTCCCTTTATGATGCCAACACCAGTGGGATGAGGGAATTTGATACATTGATGGAAAGTTGATGCGACACCTAAGATCTCATGTAACCATGGTCGTCCCGATCAGTAGCGTTGTATGGTGATTCCACATCGCCTATACTGAGAATAAAATTTGAGAAGATAATCCTTTGGTGGAATTCACATATGAACTTCTCCTTTTGGCTTATTTGCAGTACCATTAAAACCATAGATTTTGTACGTTGAAGGTATTAGATCTTCATATTTTCCTCCCATAGTTTTATAAGTATGATAAAAAGAATGTTCTGAGAACTCCCGTATCAATCAAAATTTCGTTGATTGCCCAAGAATTCTCAGCTTCATCATCTTCATCCTTGCTAGGTTTTGGGTTGATCTCCTATCTTACCACCAATGGGTTGTCATGCATTTCTCCAGCCTCAGGTTCTTCTTCTGCGGTAAAAGAGATAGTCTGCTTTTGCCATTCTTCCAGTGGCGATGTCTTCGCAATGTTCATTGTTTCTCTATCATCAGCATCTCTTGCGAAAACCCTACTGAGAGTGTTATCGTGAAAATCTTCAATCGTCTTATACGAGTGTACAATGGAATTACAAAACAGATTCTTTGCCTTTGCGCCAACTTCAATCACAAACGTTTCTCTTTCTTTTGCCGTATTTGGCTTGTGAATATCTGGGGGAGGTGGTAATGCTTGAGTTTGCGTTTGTCCTACCAGAAAGTGATTTAATTTTCCCTGATCTATCATTCTGAGAATGATTCTCTTTATATTTCTGCAGTCATTTGTTGTATGTCCATGGAAGTGATGATAAGAGCAAAATTCATTATACGTAGCTTGGAGGTGGTTCACTCCCCATGTTCCATGGTGCGGGTATGTTTTCCATTAGGATTATAGCTTCCCATATCTTCTCCACACTAGCATTCAAAGGTGGCATTTTGATTTCTTCCCATATTATCTTAGGATTTATTTGTCCTCTGTGAAAGTTTTGCCTCGACCTCCATAAGTTCCTTGCGGTGATGACCTCCATACGTTTCTTGTGGCTGATCAAGTCTTTGGATTTTGTTATTTCCACCCCGGCTATAGAAGTTTCTCTCTCTCTCAATTTCTTCTTGATCACGGATCCCCATAGCTACTAGCTTTTGCTGTCCATCTCCCATTACCCTCTCTTGTTTCCCTTGCGAGGTGCTCGCCACTATATTTATTAACTTGGGCAATAAGCTTGCAGTCGTTGCTCTTGAACTTGTGTTCTCAATGGGGTATGATTCCATCTCATTTTGTTTTTCTTCAAGGGCAATATACTCCTCCTGTAGTTCTCGCAACTCAGTCATTGTGATTGTATTTTTGATTCTAAAAATCTGAATGTATAACAGATTTGTTGCGAACATAGCATTGATGAATGATAGGATGAGATATCTTACGTCCACACGACCAGCCATATCGCTACACATTGTCTTCCATATCACAGTTAGATGCTTCAAACTTTCGCCTACCCTTTTCTTCAGCCCAAATACATCTTCAATGCCAGGTCGCGAAGAATTGTTGCTTATGTATGCTCCTAAAAATATAGCTTGTAAGTGGTTGAAAGATGTTATGGTGTTCTTTGGCAAACCTTCAAACCATTTTAACGCCTCTCCTGTTAAACTTGATGCGAAATACTTGCATAATATTGTATCATGGTTCTCCCATTGTAGCATACATCTCACATAAGCTTTGATGTGTTGGACGGCACAAGTTGTTCCATCAAAAATCTTTGGTTACGCAGGCAAGTTGCATTTTGGGGGTATTCCTCCTAATTGTACTTCTTATGTGAATGGAGTTTTCGCAGCTTCCTCTATAGCTTCATCTAATTGTCTCTTACCTCCTCCTCTTTTATTATTTATCATTCCCCTCATCTCCGCTAACTCTCTCAAAATTTGTTCATTTATACCAGAATTTGAATCCATTGGTCTCTTCAATTCCGCCTCTCTTCTCCTGCGTTCATCTCTATTTTGACTTCCTTGTTCATCATCTTCCTCTCGTCTTTCTCTGCGATCTTCTCTTTCACTTCTTTCATTAATTCGCACACCGTCATATCTCTCATTTTCTCCTTTTTGTCGTCTTTCAGTTCTCCTTTGTACTCTATCATACTCTTCATTGATATTAGCATTATTGCGGTTTAGTTCGCGCCTCCTTTCTCGATTATCATGGTTATTCTGTCGAATTGCCTGTTGTAGTTCTTGTTCTTCCATTTATGCTCTTAGTCTTTCTCTCTCGCGAGCTAAATGTGTTTGCTCAGCATAGTGTCTTTCAATTTTATCCTCTATTGATCGTTCATTTCTTTGTATTTCTCTCTCATGTAAAATTCTCCTTCCTTCTTCCTGATTTTCACTGCCATCTTGGTTATTTCGCCCCTGGCGATGTCTATTTCCTTGAATTCCATCATTCTGTTCATTTTGAAGAATTTTAGCACGTTGAATATAACGATCTTCCAATACTTCTCTTCATTCACGACGTTCTTCGCCTAGATTTTGTATTCCTTCTCGAGTTTCTTCATTAGCATTTTCTATAGGCAAATTTTGTCTTATTTCTTCTCTAACTGATCTTGAACGTGATCTTGTAGTGCTTCTTGACCTCCTGTTTTGTAATCTTATGTTTTCCATCCTCAATTCATGATTTTGCCTTGTCAAATTCGCACGTTCTTCTGCTTCTAACCGCCTTTCTTAGTGTATTGTTTGCCTCAATGTCTCTAATGCTGCAATTTCTTCATTTCCATGAATTATTCCTCCAATTATTTCTTGATCTCTCTCCTCTTGCCCATTGTCTCCTAATTGTTGCTATTCTCCCATTTCATCTACAAAATCTGATCGCCAAGTATGTACACTCACTCTGTCATAATCCACAGTTCTATTTTGTATTGGTGGTGTACGTTGAATTGGTGGTTGAACTTGATTTTCTCTGTTGTTCCTTGCATTCATTCTCGAAGATTCTCCCACCTCGTCTCTCCTTTCTCCAGCAGGTCTCCTACTTCTTCTAAAAGTTATTGGTTGTTTTGATGCATGTCTTCTTCTAGCCATTTTTCAATCTTAATGAATTATTGAAAATTATATGAAATTCCTTCTCTATTACTCCAAATTCTTTCAAATCACAATCTTCAATCTTCAATCAGTCCCTGTTTCTAGCGCCATATGTAATTGCAGGAAATCCTACAATACACACCTCACGGGAATTCATAATATCTAACACCTATTTAAGATCATTAACCAATCTTTTTATTAATTGAGTTAGGAATTTTACAAGAAGGAAGTGAAATCAAGAATGTTATTACAACTCTAAGCTTTCTCTCTCCTCTAAAATTAATCTCCACTCTCTAAAAAGATCCTCCTTTTCATAAGCCTATTCGGCTCTTTATATAGGACATTACATAATGGATGACAACTAAGTTATCCCTTATTTTCGGATCTGACTTGCGACATTCTCGCAAGTGTACAAATGTAAAACCTCGCAACACTCCTAAATCTCGCTAGGTCTTCACGCCTTTCTCGTGTTCTGGCTGTCGTCATCCGTTGCATCATTTATATTATTCGTCTGCGTTATCTTCGCAATGTGTCGTTTATGGATTTCGCAAGGGTGTTGGTGTTGCGATATTCTGATCCTACATGATATGTGTGTTTACGTCAGTGAACTATGATTCTACCATATATGTCAAAGGTTAAGTCTATTATATGTCATTATGCAAATATTGATGGAAAATAGAATTAACTTTTGATGACAAAGATTAAGTCTATGATATCATTATGCAAATATTGATGAAAATAGAATGAATCTTTGTATATTCCGCAGTATTGATCTTTCCCTGATCCACTTCTATGTGTAAGTACTGTGCGGCTCCGTAAGTTCTCTTATGTTGAGCATTTCCGATTAAATTAATCATCGGTTCTCTTGTGGTTAATTTAATTGAGCTACAAATTCATGTTTCATGTAATTTGTTAATGTCCAAATAAATCCTTCTTTTCTTTTAAAAGTAAGGTCGCTCTTGTTGTTCTTTAGGGAATGACATTTTATGGGGGAGAGTTCTTAATTGAACTTGTGCTTTATTGCTAAATCTTTGTGGGGAGTGCGGCTGTGGAATATTGTATGAGTTATCTTGTATCTTTATAAATTCCATGATGAATACACTAAGTTTCAACTGTGAAATCATCGAAACAAAGTTGATATGTTCTCTTTTAGTCATGAAGTATCTCTATGAGAATTTCATTATGATCTCGCTAATTTTCGTACCTTTGCTAATTTATATCGACAAAAAGGGGGAGAATTATTGTGTAGTTCACACTACAAATACATATGGTTTACGGATCATTATGTAAGGGGGAGTGGTTTTCATTGTGAGATAAAGTATTGACTAAGGGGGAGTGATACAAATCACCATAGTATTGTTGTAAAAGTTGTGATGCAATTGGACTTTGATGTTGTGTAATAATACTATAACAGTGTATAACAATGATTGAGAGCTACTGTTTTCTCATTGTTATCGCTACGGATCTTCAACAACTATGATGCTGAGTTGAACGTTTTTCAGAATCACTGGAGTACTTGGAAGTGACGAAGATTTCGAGTAATGTTGAAGAACCAAGGAAATCAAGCATTCGGATGAGAAGCTACAAAGTTTATTTATTTTGTAATCCATATGTATTGATAGTTTTGTCACTAAAATTGACAAAGGGGGAGATTGTTAGAGCACTTCTCGGTCGAACTCGCAAGCGTTGTTATCTCAAGCTTGTCTGTCAAGTTTAGTTGCCAAAACTATAAGTCTTGATTTTTAGTCTACTTATAGCTAAGTCTCGGATTAGGATAGAAAGTGTAGTTGAGCTTTATACTTCACGGCGTTCATCGATTGAAGACGAAGAACTACCAAGGGGAACTTGTGTAACTTCATCAACAAAAGGTATGTGGAGACTTGAACTCATTTATCACTCAAAAGTCTATATACTCTATCTCCTATTTGAGACAAAAGTCGTATAGATATATAGACTTCAATTATACACATTTGATATTTCGAGTTGATTTTAACTCGCTTACATATTTCTCTAAATATGTGTTGGTAAGCTTTCGCTTTAACCAAGTTCATCTTATATTCTTGACGAAAGTCAAAAGATGATCATGTGAAAATCGCCTGGTAACATCTTATATGATTTGTGTGAGACAGTCATTTGGTGTAGACTAGGAATATTTCGTATTGATCATTCGATCACTTGAAAATTTCTTTGAAGCTAATAGTTTGTGTGAGACAGCTATTCCCATCTTCTAAGAATATTTCAATGGGAGTTTAGAACAATTAAGCATTGATTGGATATATCACATTATGCGTACTTGTATGCTAACTGTTGCAAGTTATTCCAAGTCTGGGAACCATAGTATGCATACCCGTATGCGTACTGGTTGGTTAGTTGAAGTCCGGGAACTTAGTATGCATACCCGTATGCCTACCGGCGTAAGTTCAAGTCCGGGAATTCAACTGAGTTTGGAGGTGTACGAAAGTATGCGTACACGTTCGCATACTGGCGAACCCAGACCAAGTCCGGCTACTTAGGTATGCATACCCGTTTGCATACTTGAATGGGTTATGTTCTAAAATAGGTTTGTTCATGAACTAATATATTTATGAATTGAGGAATGCAATCTTTTGCAAATCGTGGCTATAATGTTCATGAATCGATTCGAGTGAATAAAAATCGATTTTGCTTCAATTGTGTCTTGTATACTTCTATGAGAATATAAACAATTGAACAACTCTATAACTAGTTTCATTTGAGTCATTTGAACTAGTTGTGTTAAGATGAACAAGGTTGATATGAATGTGTTCATATGGCTAACTTTGGTTAACTATTGTTGATCCAACAAGGTATACACGTTTAAGTACGGTTACTCATATCTAAATGAAGTCACTTTTCATTTGTATGTAACAATCTAAGTTCGATCTAACGGTTAATCAGGTTTTCATCTAACGGTGAATATTGAATGCTTTGTTACCAAGGTAACATTGATTACAAACCCTGATTTGAAGACTATATAAGGGATAACTCTAGCAACTGGGAAACCTAATCCCCACACCTCCTGTGTGATACTAGTTGCGACTAGAGTCGATTCTCCTTTAACCTAAGTTTTTCCTAAAATCATTATAGGTTAACGACTTAAAGACTTCATTGGGATTGTGAAGCCAGACCCAATTATTTTCTCTATAGTTGTGTGTTCTGATCTTGTTTTGTTCTATCGTATTGAGTATTATCTTCTCTAAGATTTGCTCGAGATTTAATCTCCGATAGGCAAGATAAAAAGTAGTCACAAATATCTTCGTCTCATCGTTTGTGGTTCCACGATATCTTGTTTCGCTACCATACGATTGAGATTATTATGAGGTGATTTATATTACTAGGCCGTTCTTCGGGAATATAAGTATGGTGTATCCATTGGTTCCTGTTCACCTTGATTTATCAAAAGACGGAACAAAACTCATAGGTATTACTGTGGGAGACAGATTTATCTATTAAATAGACTTTTTTGTGTGAGACAGATTTGTTTATCAAGTCTTCGACTTTGGGTCGTAACAGCTCTTAGTTGTGGGTGAGATCAACTAAGGGAATCAAGTGCGTAGAGTCTTGCTGGGATTCAGAGGCGTAAGGAACGCGATTGTACCTTGATCAATGTGAGATTCGTTAGGGCTCAACTACATTCCAGTCCGAAGTTAACTTGCAGTAGGCTAGTGTCTGTAGCGGCTTAATACAGTGCGGTGTTCAAATCTGGACTAGGTCCCAGGGTTTTTCTGCATTTGAGGTTTCCTTGTTAACAAAATTTCTGGTGTCTGTGTTATTTTTTTTCCACATTATATTTATTTAAATAATTGAAATATCACAGGTTGTGCGTAGTTCAATCAATTCGATAATCCAACCTTTGGTTGCTGATATAAATTGATTGACACTTGAACATTGGTCTTTGGTACCGTTCAAGTTGTTTCTCATAATAATCAGGCTCACGGATTCTATCTGTTTGATTTGCTGATTACATTGAGAAACAAAGATACAACTCTTGGATATATTTCCATTGATTGAGTTTGACTGTCTAGTTGATTCTCTTGGAATTATATTGGAGTTTGTGCATACAGATTGCCTAAACGAAATATTGGGTGTGGTTGTTAGACCTCCGCTTTTTCAGATTCTTCTACCCATGTTTGACTGTACGTCTCCAGAATTGATGCATGATCTGTCTTGCATTCGTTGACCACCTCTATTATCACAGAAGGTACTTGGTTCCGGTATAATGGCATTGCGAAAACCCCTAGTCATCGATTTCCATTCACGCCTATTGGTAGTCTTGCTTGATTGTCTGGGATTCCATAAAATCTGTCCACTGTTACTATCCTGTGATCCAGAGTTTGGCCTGGATAAAAGTTGATGAATGCTCTCATTAATAGACTTACTTGAGATTTCTGTAGCATAAGATTTGAGTTTCTTAGTGACAAATTTGAATGACTCTAATACTTCCAGTGATTGAAAGTTGTTATACTGTAGATTTTCCGAAGTAGTTTCTGGGTTGAAGGATATTGATTTACCCTTTGCTAATTCAGAATTCAAGTGTTGCAGTGATGGAGTATAAGCAGTTATGTCAGAAAGAAACTGTGCATTCTGATCAGTTATGAGTGAAGGAAATACACCCTTCTGATTAGTGTTATCTTCTCGATAAATATTTGAATTGTTAACCGTTAGGTTACTTTCATCAGAAATAAAATTGTAAGATGGTAACTGCCTGTGCAAGTTATCTTCTTTACCGTTGAATGAGTCACCAAATGATGTGGAAGCAACGTTTTAGTTGTTATCGATCTGGCATGATGACTCATCATCTCTGTAATTGCAGTTGAATTTGATTTCATGTTTCCCAGAGAACCAAAAGCTTCATCATCCTGATAATCAGATTCCTTAAAGAAATCCGTATCGTTTTCATAAGACTTGATGTTAGCATCTATAGAACGACTGTAAGAACAATAAGATCATACGCCTTCTCTGATGTAATTCTGGTGGCATTTTTTGATGTATGTCATCCTTGTATTGATTCACCTTCGGACACATTTTCATCAGATGTCCTAAGAAGCCACATAATAGGCAAAATCGAAGGAGTCTTTCATACCTTATTTCTGCCATTATTTGTAGATTGTTGGACATTGGAAATACAATAGAATCTCGCAAGGATTGATTTATATCAACAGGGAGTCTGACTCTTGCGAATTTGCCCCAATTTTAGATTCGTGGAGAGTTGTAGTTCTATGACTTCCTGCAAAAGAGACCAACCTTTGCACAAACTTTCGGTCTAGATAGTTAACTGGGAGACCATGAAGTTGCGCCCAAAATTCCACACTATCAAAGAGATATTCATGAAATTCAACTTATTTGTAGTATGAATATAGAGCTGACGTATTAACACAACATTAAATTCAAATTCGTTATACTTTGGATTATATAAACAAAATTGACTCCAAAATTATGCGGTACCATGAGAATAATCATATCCACCGATCCCCATTTTTAAAAATTAGAAAGCAACTCATTTTATTTTATTAGAATAATAAAAAAATGCTAGATATTAGGATTTCCACAAAAGAAAATCCCGAGTTAGAGAAGGACTATGACCCACTTTGCCAAGCAGCACTACCATTGAATCTCCTCTGGAGATAAATTAATCCCGGGAAAAACCGGCGTCAACATTGAATTGTTGATCTTGACACCTGCAGGTCTGTATGATATAATCTCGCCTACCACCAAAAAATTACACAATAGTTGTCATGTTCAGATGATCAACCGTATCACGTATGCAACGAAACCCCTAAACCGTAGTCGACATATGCTACACGTTTCACCTAAGTGGGGAGCCATTATTAACACCATTTTGGCGGGCCCTTACAAAAGTTAAAAGATTAATGATTAAAATAAAAAGATTAAGGCGATATTTTCTTCTTCTGGTTCAAAACATGACGATTCCAAGGCCTAACTTTTATAGAACAATTCCATAAATTATCCATTCTATCTCCCCTACTTTCTCTAGTGTAGTTCAGAGAGGAAGAAGGAAGAAAAGATGATGATGATTAATGCATTGGAAATAGCTAGAGGGATTACAAGAGAATTTGGTTTAAGAGGAAATGAGGTTGAAATTGGAAGTTCTTGGTGGTTTATCTATCTTGGGATCTCATGTTTTCTTGTTCTTTTTGCTGGAATTATGTCTGGTTTAACTTTGGGGTTGATGTCTCTTGGTCTTGTTGAGCTTGAAATTCTTCATAGAAGTGGTACTCCTACTGAGAAGAAACAAGCAGGTTACAATTTCTTTCAACTTACTGTTTTTTCTTCTCAATTTAAGTTATTGATTGAAATTTGACTTTTGAAAGGGTTTCAAAAGACTGGATTTTTGTGTTATGGGGCAATTTACATGGAGAATTCTAGTGTTGTTGAATTTGGTACTTAAACCTTGAGAACCACATTATTTAGCATTAATACTGTCCATGAGGCTAATTTAGTTAACTTCTTATATGTTAATGCAGCTGCTATTTTACCCGTCGTTCAAAACCAGCACCGGCTTCTTGTGACTTTGCTCTTATGTAATGCTTGTGCAATGGAAGTAAGTAACTAGAGTTCCATTTTTTTTTCTATTTTTTTATGAGTAACAAACTTTTATTGGTAATGTAAAGACTATCAAATTAGAAGAAGAGAATTATCAATTGATTCAATAATTTATCTGTACACCGCATTTGGCTTCGGAAATTCGCTGCATCTAGTATGAGAAACAACAATGGTTTCTGTCCTCACCATCTCATTACTTGCTATGTGCAGGCTCTTCCTATATTTCTAGATAAGATGTTCAATCCAATTGTTGCGATTGTACTGTCTGTTACTTTTGTTCTATTTTTTGGAGAGGTAAGTTGTTAACTTTGCTCTTTTTTATTTTCGAAGTCATTCTGTTTTGGCTTTAAAGTAAGCTTTTACAATGGAAGCGATTTATTTTCCTCTTGTGTGAAACAAAGAAGGCGGCAAGTTTATCTACTGATTCGTTTTGTGGCAGGTCATTCCGCAAGCAATATGCACAAGATATGGACTAGCCGTTGGTGCAAATCTTGTGTGGCTTGTACGTATTCTTATGCTAATTTGCACTCCAATAGCTTACCCGATTGCAAAGGTAATTACCATTAATGGTGCCCAGATTATATAACCCATTTACGAATTACGATATTTCTAATGGTGTTTTAGTTTGTTCATTTTGCTTGTAATTTGGCTAATCTAATGTTTCAGCTCTCAAGAATTTGTTATTGTGGATTGGAGTAAATTCTTACATTTTGATGTACCTTCAGGTTTTAGATTGTGTACTTGGACATAATGATGCATTATTTCCGCGAGCACAGTTAAAAGCTCTTGTCTCTATGCACGGGCAAGAGGTAAACCTTCTTAAATTTTGAAGCACATGTGACATGTAAAAGACTACGCATAATGAAGTATTGCTATAAGAACAAGCTATAGTATGTTAAACTGCCCAATAACGAATTATTTTGCTGCTTTCATCTGGTCATGATAACGTGTTTTCTCTTTTAGGCGGGTAAAGGGGGTGAGCTAACCCACGATGAGACAACAATTATTGCTGGGGCATTGGATTTAACTGAAAAGGTACGCGTTGTAATAATTCGTGGGATTATGAAAGCTGCATATTACTGCCATGTATTTAGTAGATAACCTATCTGGTTCTTAGGTGCTAAATATATATTCATGTACCTAATCCTCGAGAAAACTTGTTGATTAATTGAATACTTTGATCTGAAATATATGCTACGGTTGGATTCTGAACACAGAAAATTCTCATATTTGTGAATAGACTGCGGAGGAGGCTATGACACCTATCGACTCAACATTTTCATTGGATTTGAATTCGAACCTGGATTGGTGAGTTTAGCCTAGATTTCACCTCTGTACATATTTCTTTCGATGGAAATTTGTTCTCAATCTATCTATACATCACTGATGCATGAAGTATCTGTTTGCTGTTTATGCAGGGAAACAATTGCGAAAATTCTTGCTCGGGGGCATAGTCGAGTTCCCGTGTATTCTGGAAATCCACGAAACATTATTGGACTTCTACTGGTAGGTGCATACGTCTATAAGCTCGCGGCTGAATATATATGTATTTGGCTATATGAACAATAAGCTGATTGCAGCGTTGTTATTACTGTTCTTAATTTACTCTTGACTTGTTTTTGTACGATTAGGTTAAAAGTCTTCTCACGGTACGAGCTGAAACAGAGCTCCCAGTTAGTGCCATTGCTATTAGGAGAATTCCTCGGTGCGCTTAATATATTTGGCATAGTTAATTTTACACTTTTCTTTCTTCCTCGCACATATTTACACTTGCACTTGATTTTTCCCCAGGGTTCCTTCAGACATGCCTCTTTATGATATACTTAATGAATTTCAGAAGGGAAGTAGTCATATGGCAGCTGTAGTGAGGTCTAAAGGAGCAACCAAGAAATCAGTTGCATCATTAAAATTAACAACTCCTCCACTTCCCAGACAGGATGAAGAATCCGAAGAGACTATTATTGACATTGAGAAGACTCCAAGCCCGAGCAGCACTCAGTCACATATCTCTTTTCAACAAAATGATGTCACAACCTATGGACTGCCTAATTCATCTGAGGATACCGAAGATGTGGAAGTCATTGGTATCATTACTTTGGAGGATGTATTTGAAGAACTTCTTCAGGTAAATCCACAGCGTCGTTCGACTTTTTTACTCCAACTCTACTGATACATGCTGATTGGTCCTTTTCTTATTTTGCTGCATCCCCTCATCTGTTGCTCCACTATGTTGTTGAATTAAGCATTTACGACTAGGTGTCATTCCCATCATTAAGCACATGTACATTGTATGGTGCCATTAGTTTACTTTTACAGGTTTCCAGTGCCAATTGAACTAATATGTACCTTTTCTCCTATCACCAAATGGCAGGAGGAGATAGTAGATGAGACAGACGAATACATTGATGTGCACAAAAGGTACAGTATTAAAATGAAATTCTTGAGTTGAGCTATCGAAGTTTACCTGTGAATTTTAACATGTTTAGTTTGATCTTATTGCTCAGAATACGAGTGGCAGCAGTAGTTGCTGCTGCTACATCAGTTGCACGAATTCCATCCATCCGGCGGATGATTGCTAGCAAAGGAGCAGCAGTAAGTTTTCCCAGTTGTGCTTCTTACTCCGATTTCACAAGAAAATTTTAAGATCTGCAAATGAGAAATAACATCTTTTTTCCTTAATCTTCAGGGTGGTGGTGAAAACAAGTCAGGGAAAAGTCCAAAGAAATCTGGCGAGGATGATTCAACTTCTGCAAAACAAGGAAGCATTTTGGAACCCTTGCTAAGAAAAAACAAGAACGTCAATAGTACATAATATTTACATCCGAGATCATCTGTTGCAGCGATAGGGCCGCACCTCACGCAACATGTCTTTACGTGTGTATTTTCTCATCCTTTTTTTTTTTTTTTTCATCATCATCATCCCTTCTGTTCATATAGGCAAAGTTTGGGATTGGGAGTGACAATATTTTTTGAGTGTAATAATTGTTGGAATGTCTTGCAACAAGCTGGGCTCCAACCCCTTCCTGAATAACACATAATCAAAAAACGGAAAACTGGGAAAGGCTCTATGTAACCGCTGGGGTTGGTGAGATTAGGCCTCAGTACAGCAGTACTACATTAGATTAATGGCTAATTTCTAACAATTAGGTTTAGTAAAAGGAGTGAGTAGTACGTACTAAAATGTAGTACAGAGCAGTGAAGATTGTGGTCTAAAATGTTGTAGTACAAGGACAAAATCGGATGTTTTTGGTAAGTAGTACTTTGCACTACTGCGTGTACTACCTCTTGTAGCAAAACGCCTTTCTTCTCTTTTGGCGGGTAATAATAATAGTACTACGCTTCTTGGTTCTTTTCTGTCTTGTCCACTACAATTTTATAAATAGAGATTGAACCATTAGCAATGACATTAAGTTTTGGATTTAAGGATCTAAGTTTGCATCAGCAGCAGCATATGTTAGTGGTGGATTAATTGGTGTGAAAAAGGTAATTACACACAAACTTGCCTATCTTTTAGAGACGGAGGGAGTAATTTATGGATGGAGACAGGGATGAGGTTGAGCATGAGATGGACCACTCAGCACATAGAGTTTGCTGGTTGCTCCTCACATGCACTGCCTCTTCCCTGGCTCCTCTCTCTTTCTAGTCCTCTTCCTCGATCGCTCTAATTTGATAGTTTAATTTCATAGTTTTTTTCTTTTCTTTTCTTCATTTTTTTAAGTTTTGGGACTTTTCTTCTTACTCAAGTCATTTTTTTTTGGCACCCATGCCTGGAACATTTTACAAGATCGCTTTTCTTTTCCTGCCGCACTAAAATGTTTGTTTGGTTCGGTAGTCTTATTGATTAAAAAGCAAAAGTGTAAAACGCTGTGAGAGATTCAAAACCTCGACCATTGGTGCATTGAATACAATACTCAACCTCCTGACTGCTACTAATTTGTTGGCAATAGTTAGTGAAAATCTATTACATATTATAATAGTTAGTGGCGGCCTAACAAGAACGGCCACATAGCTCAGCTGGTCATCCCCGTTCCCCAAAATTTCATGCGTTCCAGGATGTCCCAGGGTAGACTAGCACCCGTTCAATTAATTTCGTTCGATCAGATGACATAAAAACACGGAATTCAATGTAAGCCGTTCATCTAATATGTGAGTCCATCTGTGTGCACCTCCACTTAACCAGGGGTGCACATTCCTCCCCTCATAACTAACCATAGTTATTATACTTTATTAACCGGGTCCACCACATGCAAAATATAATTTTGGGAAGCATAACTAAATTAATGTTATTAATATCTCTTTGACTCTTTCTATATGTATCAACTTTTTCCTTCTTCTCTAATCTCACTTTGCTAATATAATCTTCCAAAACCAAGTTTTAATTTTCATTTCAGTTAACAAACTCTTCCATTTCATTCCATGATTATATTTTGACTCTTCTTGAACCTTGAAAACATATCAATATATATCTTCCTATTCAAAATTTCATTTTCTAAAATCTTAATTGAAGATGAAAATACCGTATTGTTCACCACTTGATCCTGGATTTTGTAAAGATTATATATCTAAAATGTATTAAGATTCCAATTAATTAGATAAAAGTAAATCTATACATCTCCATTTTTTTTTTCATTTTTTTTTTTCATAGGGAAGATTAGCCATATGAAATCTTGCAATAATAAATTATGGGTATCGAGGGATCATCGATTAGAGAAAATAAAATCAAAGAACACAAGATTAAAATGGTTCGGCACTAACGCCTACATCCACCGACAAACCCCGTAGGGTGAATGATATTGATCATCAATAGAAACTGAGATGATTTACATTTACATTAGTATTCCTATTTATAGGAATGATAGGATTATTAGTAAACCCTAAATCCTAGAAGATAATAACAAACTTAAGTTATCTTGACTAGGTAACCTAACTAGAACAAACAGATTTACTAGCTAGATTAGAATGACTTGGACTTCATCTCTGACTTTATATTCACAATACGTGCACACAAACTGCACGGCCACGGTCTTCACTATCACCTTCCTTGCATAGGACGAGATATTCCAACACCCCCTCAAGTTGGACATGGAGAGAATTAAAATGTGCAACTTGAACAAGTTGAGCAAAAAAAAACTTGTAACACATACCGTGCAATATTTGAACGTCGAACACAAGACTTGACACGGAACTTGATCTTCAATTACGGTACTGAAACATCTTGATCTCTAATCTTGATCTTCAACCAGGACACTTGAAACAAAGTGTAATCATGTTGTAACTGAGCAAAGTAGCCTTCGTTGCAGAAATAGTGTTTTGACTTGCGGTGAAAAGTAGCTCGGTTGGCTAATGGGCTCCAAGAGTTTAGATAAGTGAAATGGTTTGGTTTCTTGATTCGTAAGTGTAACCATGGAAAGACGGGATAGACAAAACCAACAACATGGCTGTCTAAGAAAGTTTCCATTTATGAAAACTACTACATTAAAAAACGAGATGGAAAAAGATCATCATTTTCAGAGATATAAAAAAATATATTTGATGTATAATAGACTACCAAAATGGCAGGAAAAATTAGAATTTGCAATCAGCAAAATATGTATGATGATGGATATAACCACATCATACATGAATGAACCTTGTTAAACAGATGAACAAGATCATGAATAGAGATATAAGCACATGGGCATACTTGAGCATCCACGAATCTTATATGAGAAAAGTGTGAGAAAAGTGAATGTTATTGTAGTTGCAGGAAATCCCACAACACACCCCTTATCAGTCTACTTCCGGCATGGTTTTAATCAGTCTACTTCCGGCATAGTTATCTGATTTTCGAGCATGCCGGAACTACTTCCGGCATGGTTTTTGCTTAAATTTCTATGCCGGAACATGATGAAAAGTATCCAGAAAATTGATTTTTTTTTTCACTTGACTACCGGCATTAATAGATTAATATCGAGCATGCCGGAATTTAGTTCCGGCATTGAATTACATCAATTCCGGCATGGTCTTCATCACTTCTGGCGTGACCTTCATCATTTCCGACATGTTCTTCATCACTTCCGGCATGGTCTTCATCACTTCCGGCGTGGTCTTCATCATTTCCGGCATGTTCTTTATCATTTCCGACATGTTCTTCATCACTTCCGACAGAGAAGGAGAAGATAATTTGAAAGGAAATGGGGAAAGTTTAGAATTTGAAAGAGAATGGGGAACATTTGGGTTTCAAAGTTTTAACCCTAAAAAGATTAATAAGAAGTGGAGATGGAAATGGGGGATATGATTTTGTTTTTTGATTTTAAGTTTTTTGATTTTTATTTTGAGGGAAGGGTGTTTTAGTATTTTCGCCCCCAAAAGTCACCCCTTAGCACACACCATAGGTTGGGGGAAGTAATTCATATCCCCCAATTAATTCCTATATCCCCCAATTGCGTCATCCTTATCATGTCTTGATACTAATTTCTAGATCTAAACATATTAATCATCTAAATCTCAAAATATATGTGCTAGAAATTTAAATAGACACACAAGATTTTTTACATGGTTCGATCAATGTGATCTACATCCATGGTTCTTCACTATGATTTTTAGAATTACATAAATATTACATTTAGAATCTCCATTAATGAGTATCTGGAGCTTTTTAGATCTGGTTTTTGGGGAAGAAGATGATAAAGAAAAATAAATCTCTCCCTCTTACAAAATTGTGTCTCCACTCTAAAAAGATTGCCCTCTTTCTCTCTCCTGCCTTTCTCTTTATATAGGTGTTTACATAGTGGATGACAGCTCACATACATCTCATATTTCCCCTATTTTAGGATCCCGTGCTACGTTCTCTCAGGCTCTCTTTATAATTTCGCAGGCTCTCTTTCTATAATTTCGCGAGCTCTGCTACATTTTCTCAATCTAAGAAAATAATTAACTCTCGCACACTAATAAAATGTGTTGTGCGATATTTGGATCCTACATCTTGCCTCTTTTTCCTTGAATATGGCTTGAAGAGCGATCTTTAAGGAAAAATCCTCTTTGTTGTATTTGTTGGAGGAACGAGCGAAAGAATATTGGACTTGAAAAGTACGTACTTGCCTCTATTCTTTTGTGAAGTTCCGAAATACTAAGAAGTAATTATAAGTGTCATCCTGAAGTATACGAAGTATGAAGTATGAAGTATGAGGTATCCTTGAAGAAGTATAAGAAGTACTCAATCCTCGAAATATAAGAAGTATTTGTCCTTGAATGAGAATAAGAAATATTGCCTCTGTTCATGCGAAATTATTATTCCATTTTTGGTGAGGATTCTTGTTATTCACTAGTGAACATCCGCTTTGGAAATGATTCTTGCCGAGAAGATAAAGAATATAAAATGTTTTTTCTTGGTAATCTATAGTTGCCTCTATTCTTTATCTATGAGGGTAGAATCGTTGAGAAAATGCTGAATGAGCGAGTTATTTCTTCATTCTTATCTTGCCTCTGTCTCTTGTTTTGTGCTCATGCGATAGTGTAATCTCTTCAAATTGCTTTTAATTTTGCGAAAAAAATGAGCGAAATAACCACATTTTGCAAAATAATCACATTCTGAGAAATTCTGGCACATTCTGCGAAATTATGAATACTTCTGCGAAATTCTGAATAATACTCCTGAGAGATTCTGGATAATACTCCTGAGAGATTCTGAATAATATTCCTGAGAGATTCTGAATAATACTCCTGAGAGATTATGAATAATACTTCTTTGTCATTTTTCGCTGTCTCAGACTCATTTCCATGTATATATTCGCAAACTTATTTGTTTACATATAATCATTTTCGCAAGCTTATTTGCTCACTTATTTTCTTATGTGGTCTTATTTTGCCTTCCTAGTTAAAGGTCTTATTTTGCCACCTCTTGCCATTGCGACAAAATCGCAGGACGTCTTTGCACTTTCATGCAGAAACCCATTGATCTTGCCTTAACTTTTTTCTTTTGTAATTTTTGTTGCGACAATATGACAGGCCTAAACAGTCTTGCGAAAATAAAGCCCCATAACATTGTCGTCTTGCGACGAAATCGCAGGACGTCTTTACACTTTCATGTATTGACCCATTGATCTCGGCTTATCTTTCTCTTTTGTATTATCGCCTCTTCAGGATTGTCGCACAAATATGACAAGCCTAAATTTTCTTGCGAAAATAAAGCCTCATGACATTTGCGTCTTTTTTTGACACTCGTTAGCTCCTAATGGAGGGTGCCGCCCTTATCTTCCCCCTGGTTGCCCCTTCAAGGAGGTGTACTTCTGCCATACAAGGCTAGCTCCTCCCATCCGGTCTTAACAACAACTAGTTGTTTTTGTAGCCTTTTATCCCTTTTGCCTATAGGGCTTATGGTTACGAGTCTGCACCCTAAGTGGAGTTTTCTTCGGGCCGAGTGCAGCATAAGCCAAGACTTGCCAAGAATGGCAGAGACACTTCAAATGCCCCAGGAACTCTTGGCTCAACCGTGTACCTCGGCGCCTTGATCAAATGCTGACTCCTTAGAAGAGACCCTCGGTCGTCCAACCTAAGTCATAAGCTTAGATTGAAAATCCAAGGTACCTCTCCTGGATGGGATTTATTGACCCCAAATCTCCATGACTCAGGTTCCAGGGGCGGTGTAACCTTTTCCCTGAGCCATGCAACAGATACCCCCTTCTATGACGCACTTTAGGTCTTACATTTGCCTCTTGCGAAATTTTATTCGCGAACTAGGGTGTACGTCATAAAGGTTCGTCCCATTCTGATCTTAGGATTTTTATGGATCTAAGACGTCTCTCGCGAAATTATCGCATTTCTTTATTCTTTCTTTCATTCTTTCATTTCTGTCACTTCTTTCATTTCTTGCGAGATACCTGTGCGAAATAATCACCAACTCTCTTCTTTGCGAAATAATCAAAGACCAAATTCATGCCTCTGACCAACTAATTGTACTAGAGATTCGCAATCGCACGCCTCTCGTGCGAACTTAAGCATCGATGACTTGTTTATTGTTGGGTGAGCTTTAGCGGGCTTGGACGAACTGGGCTTGTACTAAATTCTCTTGTACGAAAATATAAGGCAGTACTATATCTTTATCCATAACTTCGCTGTTTGTTAAAAAAATTCATGCTGAATAAATACGCAGTGGCAGAGATTCGAACACGCAAAATGCAACTTGTTCTCTTCGCCAGTGACCAATTGTGCTAGCTTTTATTTGTGAAAGAAAACCATATGTCCGCGATTTATTCTAATCTTCTTCCTGGCAGTTGTACTGCAAGATGTGAAAAAATATGAGGGAGGTGATGGGAATCGATCTCTAAACCTCCAACTTGTTCACATCACTATAAACCATCTGTGCGAGTTCCTATTTGTGTTCATGTGGTAAGCTTCGCAGACGAAATAATATTGTTATCTGCGAGATTCTCTTGCTCTTTTAAATCACACAGTAAAGTGACTTGTTCTCTGTTATTTGTTGTCGTTTTCTTATGTGCTCCAACGAAGTGAACTCTTGTTCCTTGCGAAGTAAGTCTCACTTTATTGATCTTATTCATGACTTCTTTTGTTGGTACAACTCAGTCGTTGGTATGCTAAGTTTCCAATATATTAACGATCTTTGTCTTTTCTCTGAAATTTGCTGACGAAGTAACCATCACTGTTGTATCTTTCTGATAGTAATTCTGTTGTAACTTCTGGTTTCGCCGAAGTTGAGGGGTTCATTATATCGCTCATAACTAACTGTCGAAGAGTTTATTGTTCTATGGCTTGATGTGAAGCTATGGTTCCCAAAGCTATAAGATTCTTGATATCTTGGTATGTATTATTGACTAGAATAGATTCTTGTTGTGCTTCGTTCGCTAGTGAGTTCTAATTATTGATTAACAGATAAGTGAGCTGTTGCTTTCCTTACTTCGCTGGTGACCACAAAGTTAACCTTCGCTGGAACCCTTGATGAAGTAAACTTCTTACTTCGCTGTTGTTTTTTCATTGCTAGTTGTTGACGAAGTAACAGTTTTGAGTCTTTTCTCATCTGCGTGATTTCTCCAACAAAGTTTATAACTCATGCTAGTGAAGTTTTAGCATCGTTGTCTGTCAAGTTGACGAGATTTAATCTAGCTGGATCAATTCTGCACTCGTGATTTCTTTTCTCCTTCCTTCCAACGAAGATGGGACTGGTTATCGTCTTCTACGATCCTGGTAATGGATATCTTAGGATTAAATCCATTCATTTAATGTTTCTCCACTGCAAAATCTCTTCGCCGGAGCTAATTGATTTCTTTCTTCGTTTTAGGGTATTGTTTGCGAACTAACTGGTGCCTGTGGCTGAGCTCGTCTCTTTTGTCTTTGTTCGTTGGTCAGTGATGGAGTAACGAAATATAATCTAGATCCCTTGACGAAGTGGTTCCTAAATTTCGCTGGAATTAACTACAATGGAAATCTGACTTTGTATTCTTCTTCTCATCGCCAGCAGCATTCACTAGAGATTGGTACTGTTTCTTCGTGAATTTCGATTGTCTGACATAAACGAGAGTGAGTTCTTCGCTGCAAGCAATCAATTAAGTCGGTAAGCAATCTAGAGAACTTTAGATAATTTCTTCCATACGGAGAGTGAAACCATCAGATTTTGTTCGTGGGAAGAAATCCCCAAATCATTATCAAAAATTTGATATCCAATATTTTCAAACTTTATGCAATGGGTTTGTCAAGTATGATTCATTGAAATCAAATATGCAATCAAAACTCGTTTTAAAGTATGCATTGAAGAAGAAACCGAATTTTGATCAAAACCGAATTTTGCAAAAATCTTTCCAAAACTTTGATTAAAATAACCATATCTAAAAACTGTATGAGTAAAATGAAGAAATAAGAGGAGGATTTATCTTTTAGGATTGGTTGTTGGTGCGGACTCTGGCTGATTTCATTCTACTGACGATTTTTCCCCGTTAATTTTTCTAGCATCCTTGTAACCTTTTGATGGAACTATTCCCCTGGAATTTCCTCTTTTACTCTTAAAATTTGTGTACCCAGTTGAATCCATCACCAATATTTGCCAATTTCTCTTTATTTTCTTCAATTTAATAAGAATCATCCCTGTTTCTAGCGTCATTATGTAGTTGCAGGAAATCCCACAACACACCCCTTATCATGTCTTGATACTAATTTCTAGATCTAAACATATTAATCATCTAAATCTCAAAATATAAGTGCTAGAAATTTAAATAGACACACAAGATTTTTTACATGGTTCGATCAATGTGATCTACATCCATGGTTCTTCACTATGATTTTTAGAATTACATAAATATTATATTTAGAATCTCCATTAATGAGTATTTGGAGCTTTTTAGATCTAGTTTTGGGGAAGAAGATGATAAAGAAAAATAAATCTCTCCCTCTTACAAAATTGTGTCTCCACTCTAAAAAGATTCCCCTCTTTCTCTCTCCTGCCTTTCTCTTTATATAGGTGTTTACATAGTGGATGACAGCTCACATACATCTCATATTTCCCCTATTTTAGGATACCCTGCTACGTTCTCTCAGGCTCTCTTTATAATTTCGCAGGCTCTCTTTCTATAATTTCGCGAGCTCTGCTAAATTTTCTCAATCTAAGAAAATAATTAAATCTCGCACACTAATAAAATGTGTTGTGCGATATTTGGATCCTACAGTTATACAACCCCTTAACGAGCATCTTTGATGAACATGAAAACGATGCTGAGTAGATCGTATACAAATCGATAATATTGATTCAAGAAAGCAAAGAAAAATCATGATACTCCCTGGATACAAGGTCCTAACCTTCAGATTATTATATTAAAGAGATTTAGCTCTTGATATGATGATAAAGATCAAGAATAAAAATCAATGATCATGATGAGATGTAAAACTAACTTGACGCATTCAACGTTAGCGGTCAGCTTCACAAGATTTAGATCTGTTGCATAAATTAAACAGAAAAGGAATATGGTCAAATAAATGACGACATCATATATTCATTTCATTAAACGAGTGCTTAATATATGGAAACAATATATGGAATGAAAAATAGTTTCGGAAATAATATATCCTTAACATTAACAAAGAAAATCATGCTAAAGTTAAGGAACAATATGATAGAGAAAATTTTCTTAGGCTATGAAAATCAACGAAATAAAAACATAGATGATTTAGATCTTGATTTTAAAGCAATAATCTTTGCCGTGAACAATGGCAAGAACAAAACAAAGTTAACTGTATTGATAGACCCTAACAAAAAAAATTCCATCATCATTTACTAACTGATAGTCTATGAAAATAAATAGACTAGAAATCTGATTTAATGGGATAATCAGAATATTGGGAACTAATAGCCAATATTGGTGTATAAAAAAGTTGAGACATGATAACACAACTTTGATGCATAACAAAGATACATATCCATTTGATTAAGAAAAGGACTAATAGCACAGTATGGCCTTGGGCCATTATAGATGAACTTGGGAGGTATTGATTCACTCCCGTATGCTAACTTAGCTGCGACGATGAGTCTGACTAGCACGATTGATGCTTGTGCGCCAGCCATAAATAATGTTTGAAGGATAACCAAAAAACAGATGTTAAATCAAAAGATTGAATTTGATTAAAATGACTGATTTGAAATTAATCAGTTTCGCAATAATCTTGACAACAACAACTTACTTTGATAGAATTGTTGTTTAATGTCAGAGAGATGATTGAGGATTGAACGAATCTCCATATAGAATGTTGAGGATTAAGAAAAAAATCTTGCAGTAAACAACATGAAGAAATATAATTACTGGAGAAAAATAATACATTTTTCATGGTGATAAAAGAATACTTGTTGATACGAGAACTGCCAGATGTCGCACCAACAAATCAACAATGAGCAAAAACTTGATTTCTTTATATATATGGGAAAGAAAAGTATTTATATAAAGACCAAAAGTTTGATGATAAAAACTTGAATCAATCTTGGAGATAACAAATAGAAAACTGAAACAGGAGAGATTTTCAAAATTGAAAAAGTAGAAAGCGGAAGCGATTTGAGCGGATCTCCCCGCTCTGATACCATAATAAATTATGGGTATCGAGGGATCATCGATTAGAGAAAATAAAATCAAAGAACACAAGATTAAAGTGGTTCGGCACTAACGCCTACATCCACCGACAAACCCCGTAGGGTGAATGATATTGATCATCAGTAGAAACTGAGATGATTTACATTTACATTAGTATTCCTATTTATAGGAATGATAGGATTATTAGTAAACCCTAAATCCTAGAAGATAATAACAAACTTAAGTTATCTTGACTAGGTAACCTAACTAGAACAAACAGATTTACTAGCTAGATTAGAATGACTTGGACTTCATCTCTGACTTTATATTCACAATACGTGCACACAAACTGCACGGCCACGGTCTTCACTATCACCTTCCTTGCATAGGACGAGATATTCCAACACGCAAATATATCATTCCACCAGTTCCTTTTCTTGCAGTTCAAATGAGTCATTTTCAGAGGTCGATTCTTTACAATGAATAGATGGTACATCATGCGGCTCTTATAATTGAATTTACTGATTACATCTATTCTCGCCAAGCCTTGGAAGCTTTTCTAGATTCTATGTATGCAACATCCTATATAACCGTCGGAAGTGAGCACTAAGTAATGTAACCATATCTGTTATCTTAATACTCCATATTTCTTGCTTGTATTCTTGTTTCATGGAGTTATACAGAAATGCTAGTTGATCATGGTGTTATTCATGTTTTATACATACGACAAAATGTATACGGAGATTAGAGAGATAAAAATGTACTGGAGTTAGAGAGGTCAAAAGGTGGAAAGAGATATTAATATTATAACATAAATTATGTTTCCCAAGTAATTGCTTCTCCGATTTCTGTGTGGGGAAAGTACTAAACCCAAGTTTACTGGTAGCCAATAGTGTTGGGAAGAATGTGCACCCTGGTTAAGTGGGGTGCACATAGATGGACTCGGATTTTGAATATGATTTCCGTGTGTAGATTTGATATAGTTCGTTGGATAAGATGACTTCAAGGATTTCCATCCCACTAACACCACCGACGACATCACCAGCAGCAACATAATCATTGCAACAACCACCTCCACCACCACTACCACCACCACCACCACCACCACCGCCATCACAGATCCACAATAACAAAACCTCTGCCACCATCAACCTAACCATCACAAGCACAACATTACCACCACCGTGCCATCCCCGCACCGCCACTATAGCACACAACGCCACCACCTCTACGGATAACACCTCCACCATCACCTCTTTCATCACCAGCCCCATCACCAATTTATACAATACTCTCTTCTTTATACTTTCTTAATCAGCTATTTCTGATACTGTGTTGTTGCAGCAATTGTTTTCTTAATCTTCTCTTTTAACAATGGAATCAAAAACTTAATAATTAATTTATTACCCAGATCTTAGATATCCTCAAAACCCATACTTATAAAACAGATTTGAACCCATATTGATCAACCTTTTTAGCACACATTCAAATAGGTTTTAGTTCGGATCAACGACTAAAACTGAAGACCCCCGTAGAGCTTGAGATCAACTGCTTCTTCCCAATTCAGTACTCATGAGATAGTACTACGGCGGTGCTCAAGGTTATGAGAATACTGAAATTAGTATATAAGGTAAGGAAATAGTGTTTCTCAGGTGAAGAAAATGACTAAAAAATCAGTACGGTGGTGTGGGGATCGACAGAAGAGAACGGCTAAGAAACTAAGGTAGCGTTTGACACCTTTGATATCCCATCCTAGGTTGGGATATCATCAAAATAACCGTCAAAACGTGTTTGTCTTGTTTTTATTCTAAGTTTGGATAGGGATAACATAACCTTCCTTAGTTTTCGTAGGCTAAAAAAGCAAGGTTTCATTATTCCCCCAAAAATAGTCAGTTATTTTACCTTTAAAATAGGTAATTATCCTTAAAATAAAAAGTCACTTGACCCATTTTCACGTTTATTTTTAATTTTACTATATTTTCTCTTTAAAAACTTATTTTATAATAAAAGTACTAGGTTTAAAGGACTCAATCAGAGAGTAGGTGCCCAGCAATTTGGTGCGGTATTGCGATATAGGTTGGGTATTCCATTATTTGTCGACGGTAGTCAATGTGCCTACTGTGGTAGAGATATGGACTATTTTGGAGACCATGCACTTCACTGTGCACATAAGGTAGGCATCAAATTCCGACATGACCTCGCACATGATGCTATTGTGGATATGTGTTTTAGGGCAGGGGAACCAGCCGATAAAGAAGTCGCACTAGGTTTCTTGGCCAATGATGGAGGCGCACTACGTCCGGCGGATATTTTAGTTTACAACTGGGATAAAGGACGAGATAAATGCATAGATGTCACTGGAGTATCACCATTTACTGGAGGGGGAGTACTTGAATTTCGGCCTGGGTTAGCACTTAAAAATGCCATTACTCGTAAACACAAGAAATATGTTGATAAGTGCTTAGCTCAAGGTTACGACTTCGACACTCTGGCTTTTACAACATTTGGTGAACTCAGTAGCGACACCGTGGACTTATTGAAAAGGCTCAACAATCATTCATCCAGAATTGATGTTAATGCTAGGAAATGCAATTTTTTCTTTAACAAATTAGGTATAGTAATACAAAAGGGGGTTGGAGATCAGCTTGTTGCTCGGCTACCAACTAGTTTCTTGTAAACCCTTTTTGTTTCCTGATCTATACTTTGATTTAAAAAAAAAAAAAAAAAAAAAACTAATATTGTTAATAGAATTAATAATGGGTAAATCCATTGCTTTATAGCAAAATTAATTATTAGGCAAACAAAATATAACATACACCCATACAAGATTTGATGGAAAAACAAACAACATCTTTGCTAAACTGTTTTATGATAATCCTAAGAGCAATTCCTATGGCAATGTTCAAATACATTTGTTTGTTGAGCCACGTGGATGGTCAAACAGGATTCTCCACTCTAGAAAAGAAGTGAGCGACAGATAGTTAAACGTGCGATATAAACTCAGACACTGGCGCTCGAACTACAAGCGCTGGCGTTATTGCAAATGACGCATGCGACATGACTACGTGCGCCAGCGTTTAAGGCACGACCGCCAACGGAAACGATAACTTTTTAACGGTCACCAGAACGGCTAGTTTCCAGCTCTATAAATACGACTCGAATTTGATTTCACAAATACACAACAATCTTTCATCCGATCAATCTTTTCTTAATTTCAATTACTCTCAATTTTCAATCATGAATTCTGATTTTGATTCTTCTGGGGAGGATATGGAGATGGATGACATGTTTTACGAAGAAGATGAAGAAATATGTATGGAGCTTTTGCGTCAAATGGATATTGATGCAGATCAAGATAGAAGAAGACAAAATTTTATGTTGCAATTACAAACCGGGATCATACCAAAGCCTTTAGAGCCATATGAAGTTGCGACTAGAAGATGGACGTGGCGGAATCGACATTTTTACCACGAAAAGCTGATGCATGATTATTTTAATCATGACTGTGTGTATTCCGATGAAGATTTTCAGCGTCGATTCCGCATGGGCCACAACTTGACGCAAAGGATTATTGCCGAGCTTTGTCAGGTACAACCTTTATTTAATTATCAGTATGATGCACGACATATACGAGGCTTTAGTCCCGAACAAAAGGTCACTGTGGCCCTCCATATACTATGTTACGGGGTACCAGCGGATTACCACGGACGATTACATCCGTATTGGGAAAACAACCGCCTTTAGGTATCTCAAAATGTTTTGCGAAACAATGGTCGAGCATTTTGGTCCAACCTTTTTAAGAAAGGCTACTCAGGAAGATGTTCAAAGAATAACTGCAGAAAACACCGAATGCTAGGTAGTCTTGACTGCATGCACTGGACGTGGCATGCGTGTCCAGTAGAATGGGCAGGCCAATATAAAAGTCATTATCCAAAACCAACTGTAATTTTGGAAGCTTCAGCTACTTATGATTGTTGGTTTTGGCATGCTTTTTTTGGACTCCCGGGTTCAAATAACGATCTCAACGTTTTATATAAGTCACCATTGTTTGAAGATCTTAAGAATGGGATCACACCTCACTGTAATTTCACTATCAACGGTAATCACTATACTCAGGGTTATTATCTAGCAGACGGAATCTATCCAGAATGATCAACTATGGTTCAAGCTTATAAACAGGTAGGCTTTGGTCCGACGACTTCGAAGGATATGCAGTACTTTAACAGACAACAAATGGCATGCAGAAAGGATGTTGAATGCGCTTTTGGCATATTGAAAAGGAAGTTTGCCCTCATAGCTGGGCCGACGCGCTTTTTTGATATTCAAGAAATGAACAAAATTATGCTTACTTGTATTATTCTGCATAACATGGTCATTGAAGAAACCAGGCGTGACCCAACCTGGACTAGTTTTCAAGATGAAGATTTAACCAAGGATCTTGTGGTAGAGCGTGGGCGTCCGACAAGAGAATATAGACTTTCCACTGACATACTCCACAATCGGGGAATCTATGCACAACTAAGACAAGATTTAACAAAGCACATTTGGGCTTTAAAAGGAGCAAAAGACGGTGCGGGGGGGGGTTGGCGGCGCAAGGCAGAGGGAGAGGGAGAGGAAGAGGGAGATAAACGTGTGCAATTGAGGCAATTATATTAAAAGTTGTTGTTTATTTTAATTCATATGTTTTTTAATTTAAGGTTGTTTGTTAAAATTGAGGCAATTATATTAAAAGTAATTTTAAATAAACTAAACTGAATTAAATTAAACTGAATTAAATTAAACTTAACTACACTGTAAACTAAACGTGTTCATTCATTAGCAAGACTACCTCCTCTTTTTATCTTGCAGTTGGTGTTAACGTCTAGATTACTATTGTGTTGATCCTGACTACCTGGAGTTCCATCAGGTGAGGAAGCATGCCCTCCATTCTGAAAATCCTGCGAGATTAGACCATGTGGTGATCTTCCAGGCACTTGATGACCTTCCAGCAAGTATGGATTAAACTTGTTAAGCACCATCAGAATGGTGAAACAAGTTTCATGTTGGAAGCTTGAACCTTTGTGGGATCTTTGCCACTCTTCCCGACATCTTCGTTCAACATCCGGTTCGCTTTCACCACTTCTTCTGTTGTTCTACATTTGAGTGATAATAGCTACATATTCACTAACGGCTCCTGCAATTGTGCAAAAACGATGACACAACCCATCGACATCACGACCATGAATGTTACCACCGGTTTCTTCACGAAATTTTTGTAAAATCTTACCATAAAAAGTTTTTTTCTTGACTAAAACTATTGATATTATCTAATGTATATAATACATAATTTCTGTAAAGTGACTCGTCTTCATCCATCGTATACTTGGGACCACGAATTCTTGTGTTCCTTTGTTGTGATTGTTGTGTTTCTTGTTGTGTTTGTTGTGGTGTTTGTGTTTGTTGTTGTGTTTATTGTGGTGTTTGTTGTGGTGTTTGTTGTGAGGATGCCATATTTGTTAAAGATGAAATTTTTCTAAGAGATTGAATTGAATTGATATGAATAGTTTTGTTTGAAAAGAAAAAGAAAAGTTGAGACGGTATGGAAATTGTGTAATGTTGAGGAAGGTGTGAGTTTAAGTTTGTAGACGAAGTGAATTTATAGGGAAAGGAAAGGAACAATACAGCCGGGACGGGAATAGCAGGTGGCGCTATTAGAAAGAACGCGGCGCGATTACCAAAAAGCTGGCGTCCTAGTAGTGGACGCGCGTTGGTAGTGAAAACACGAGCGTTATTCGTGTTGACGCCTTGCGTTAGTAGAGATGACGCGTCCCCACAACAGGACGCGCGTTGGATGTTTCGACTCACAGTTCAAATCAACAGATTTGTTGATTTGAACATCCATTTTTCATGTTTGTTCATTCCATAGTGGGAGCAAAATGAACAAACTCTGAGTTTGTTCATTCTATAGGAATTGCTCTAACTAAGTAAGATAAAACTCTAACTTGATTAAGTTTTATGTTGTCAAAGGTGCCAAACACGGCCTAAAGGTTCCAAGGTGGTGTTGGTGGAGGTAAGGATAGAAGTTTTTTCTTTTTAATAAAACAGTGGTTCTAGGCGTACCAGATAGCCTTGGCCTTTGCAAAAGGTTTACACGTGGGGTATATACTTTTGGGTGTAAAACACGTGGACTACATAGATATAAGTTGGACATGCATAATTCGTACAACGAGATATATCAAAATTTTACCCCTAGTTTTTTTTTTCTTTTGGTTTTTGGTAAGACCTGTAGGATGGAGACCCGGTTTCTAATTTGCGGAGTGTTTGATACAGAGACGTTTCCACGTGTCTAATATGAAAATTCTCCATATTATGGTTGCATTTGCAGGAAAAGAAAAGCAAATTGGTTGCATTTATCTTCCAGGATCACAAAAAAAAGTTTACAATCAATTTGTAGGGGTGTTCGTTTTTCTTTGGTCGGCCCTCTCCATCGTGGCAATGGTGTTCTAGTTATTTTTAGATTTTTATATAGGATGCAGATGCTACCTTTAAATACTAAAAATTTCTATTATGGTTGCATTTGCAGGAAAATTCTCCATATTATGATTGCATTTGCAGGAAAAGAAAAGCAAATTGGTTGCACTTATCTTCCAGGATCACAAAAAAAAATGTTTACAGTCAAATTGTAGGGGTCTTCGTTTTTCTTTGGTCGGCCCTCTCCACCGTGGCAGCGGTGTTCTAGTTATTTTTAAATTTTTATATAGGATGCAGATGCTACCTTTAAATACTAAAAATTTCTATTATCGTATATTAAAATTGATTATAAATTTTTAATTTAACATACGATTCGATTATTTGAAATGAAAAACGAGTTTTATCTGTACCTGTTACCCGTAAAACATAGTAGGCTTACAATGATACCCAAATCAGCTTGAGTTTTATCTATACCTGCCGAAGGGATCTCTCATCTTATACCATGGGACGTTACTGCTTGGAATGAACTTTGACCTCAGAAAGGAGTAGTTTTTCGGGTCGGTGTTCGATTACAAGACTTTTGTTATCTTAATTACAACTCAATAATCAAATGATCAATTAAGTAAGTAAAGATAAAAAAGGTTTTGTATCCGACACCGATACGAAACACTTTCCCTTATTTCCAACGAAGAAACTCGATCAGTATCATTCATTCGCCAAACCTGTTACATATTTCTCTTCAGAGATCGAGAGAGAGAGTGATGAGAATAATTCAAGGGACTACTTTACCTTGTGTATATATAATGAGAGGAATGACCGACTTATTAAGGATTGGCAATCAATGATCAAGTTAAGATTCAATAATAATATAGTGGTTAGAGAAAAATAATCAAGCAAGCAAGAGTACAATTGTAGCTTAATTCGCATTTCAACTTCAGTACAACTTCCCAGTCTCCTCCCATTCAGGACAACGTAACAAGTAGTACCATTGTACATCCAGTAGTACTACTTTCTTTCTTTTTTATTCTTCTTTACTAGTAAAATTTTTTTTTTTTTTGGAAACTCTCGATAAAGGCCGCTAAAACCCAGTGGGCCATGATTTTATTTTATTTTCTGTGATTGGCGATTTTTGCAGAAATTATTGACAAGCACAGACAGAATGTGAATGCCAAACAGAAGCAAATAGGAGGTGCTAATACAAGTGCTGGAAATGGTGTGTACCAAACTTTTGGGGCGTGAGCTCTCGTAATGGATCTTAAAATTTTAACATGAAATATAAGGGGACTCGATGCAGTGGACAAAATGGATGCAATCAAAGATGGGAACATTAATTAAATACAGCAGAGGCAATTTTGAGTAATGCTTAACCGATGTAAATTCGCCTTGTGAATATGATGAAAGGTTTGGGTGGAGATGGAAGATCTAACTGGATGGCCTCTTGGGTTATAGCTTGTGATTTTAATGCTACAAGCAGAGTTATTGAAAGCAACAAACCTGGAGGCATGACAAGAAGTAGAAGACTCTTTTATGAATTTATACATTGGAATCCATGAGCTGACTGATCTACATTACATGGAGTCAATCAACTCATGGAGGTTTTATACACATTGTCCGATGTGCAACCCGATCCACTTCTTTGCAGGGTTGGCCGAATTTTGGCGACTAATAATATGGCATGTAAATTCCATCACCTGACTCAAAATTTACTTTCAAGATCTTTGTCATATCACAATCATTTATTATTGCCCACTGTGGATGTAATGAGGCACAAACCAAACCATCTTATAAGTTTGAAGCATACTGGCTATACATACAATAAATTATTTCTGACAAATCTTCAAATTTAGTGGAATGCAGCGAATTTCACTGGAACTCCAAGCTATATATAGTGTCTGAGAAATTACATAATCTAAAGTTCATCCAAAAAAGGCAGAGCAAAGAAACTTATGAGGTTACTCTAGTGATGAAACAAGAACTCAATGAGAAGTTGGATGCTATGAATCTGCAGGAGGAGCAAGGACCTCTAAATCAGCAAGACTTTCCAAATAGGTTAGAGTGGAAGTTAAAGTTAATGCAAATAAGCGTTGACAGCCAAAGAAAGTTGTTATCAAGAGCAAAAACAAAGTGCTTTTAAGAAGGAGACGATTATACAAGCGGCGACGGAACCAGGAATTTTTGTTTGGGAGGGCTATTTTTTTCGTGAGCATACAATATAATTCATCTCAATAGCAAAAAAAAAAAAAAAAAAATCGGTAAAACACATAGATTACGCAAACTGAGCAACATATCATTTTTTTCTTCAAGCGCTACCGTTTTTTTTTTCTTGGAAGTCACATATTCATTCAAAAGAGATAACTAGGGAGTTAGCAACCCTTACAACACAATAAGTAGAATCGAATGTTGGGATTAAAGGTTCTTCCCTAACATTAGAGATATCTACTTATAGAGTTTGGACAATACAAAAAGGAGGATCATTCATCCAATTAAGAAAAGTTTTAAAGATTTAGCCTCCTTGACTAGAAGTTTTAAAAGAAGTTTCAAGCACAACCGTTTTGAATCGCATTTGTTCACCTCATAGCGCGATATTTCAAATCACAACAACCATTAATCTAACGATATATCTCATTGCACAATATAGAATTTGAGATTTCATAACTATATGAGTTCTGTGATACAATATGTATTTAATATTACACAAAAAATTAAATTTTTTCATGATTGATCACGGAACGAAAACACACATGGAATGCTTAAAAAGAATACACCATCAGAAAAAGAAATAAAAATACAAGTCCTTACTACAAAATATTCACTCATGAGATGAGAAATACAACATCCCAAGGAATCTAATAACGCCCAACTAGTAGATTGAATACACACATGGAATGCTTAAAAAGAATACACCATCAGAAAAAGAAATAAAAATACAAGTCCTTACTACAAATATTCACTTATGAGATGACAAATACAACATCCCAAGGACTCTAATAACGCCCAAATAGTAGATTTAATAATATACTCCAAACATATGGTGTAGATGTAGATAATCCTACTACTACATCCAAAGAATCATAAACACACACATATTGAAGTAAACAAGCAAGAGATGCACAAGAACACAAGATATACGTGGTTCGGTATGATTACCTACGTCCACGGGGGTAAAGAGATGATCTTATTACTTGATTCAAAGTTACAAAGGGTGTATCTCACTATCAAGCTCCCTCTTCTCACTGTAAATCTCTTGGTGTTCTCTCCTCTCTCACTGATTACTCGGTCCTTAGCACTCTACATGGATCTCTATTTATAGCTACACATGATGATACATCCAAGTTACAGTGTGAGTCGTGGTACATCTTCCTTGATATCCTTCTCGGGCGATGGATGATGTCTTTTCCGAGATGTTGGGCCGAGCCTAGTGGTGTCTCCTCCCGATGTCCTTCCACCCGATGTTGATTGCTCATTGAGTATGGACGATGTCGTCCTTGATTCTCTCAGCCCGAGTCTTACTTTGACTAGATCCTTCTTATCCTTTCACCTTCTTTGTCAGGACATTTATTATCCTTGTACCCGATAGGCATCACATCAGAGTTTTACCTTTACACGTATCGACTTCACGGGCTACTTTGGCATCTCTTTTCTCGCGCCAAGCTCGGATAGAATGATTCGGTGCTTCATACTCCAGATATTATTGATACAACGTTGTCTAGGATTGCTCCACATGGATCTGTGGATTATTCACACCTACATTTATGCCCCTTCTTTCACTCGTGTGATCGACACGAGGGGAAGAAACCGCTTCGCCTCCCATGTCCCTGGCTATGCCGTGTTTTCCGCCATGCGATTCCCCACTCTCTTTTGCCTTTATGACCTGTTACCGCCTCCTCCGGTCGTGGCTGTTCATGGTATAAATGTCACAGTTAGACCCTTGGTTCTACCTTCACTCTTTTTTTTATCTTCTCCTTCTTTGTCTTTACCGCTTCTTCTTCACTGCTACTTTTTCAGTTAACCCTTGTGACGGATTTCTTCCTTCAAAACCCTAATTCTACTTAGCCTTGTTGCAGTTCTCTGCTGTTGTTGCTGCTGTAGTGGTCTTTGATTCCCCTTGTTCTTTTTCGACTCTTCTTTTGCTTCCCGTCATCTTCCCAGTTCTTCCATGGCTTCTTCGACTCCCTCCATAACAGAGAAGAAGTGTGTGAGTTATACTTTTTTTGATGATGATGGCGTTCCTCTTGATTCCTTGTTTATTGTTGACAGCCCTTCGCATCATGATTATCGCACTCTTAACTCTATTTTTTCCTGATGATTCCCCTTCATTTTCGTGTAGGAATGACAAGAGAGTTGCTAAGGATCAAACTGATGAGCAGTTCATCAAGCAACTGAAGGATGATTATGATCTTCACAGTTATGACGTCAGACTCCTATCGGGCCAAAAAGGTGTTCTGAAGAAGGAGGACGTTATGAAATTTGCTCATTCGGCCGAGGCGACCATTATTGCCAAATGTCAGTTGGAGCTCGGGATACGTTTTCCATTATACGATACTAGACGTCCCTTCATGTACGAAGTTCTTTCCAAGATTCGTCCGACTCGTGCTTTAGCTCAATGGAATGGTAATACTTTCCGCATCATGTCTGAATGGGAGAAGCGAGGGCGAGGCGAATGCACTGCTTGGTGGACCTATGATCCTTCTCAAGCAGGCGACTACACTCCCGCCAGCTTTGTTGCCATCTACTGAAGTGGGACTTCTACCAATGGTGACCTTGTTGGTTTCGCTTCTAGTCCTCATGCAATAAAACTCTCCCTGAGGGTTTTAAGAAGCTTCTGTTGGACGAAGACCCCGAGGGGAAAACTTCTAATAAGCATGCCCGTCATACCAGTGATGTAGGTTGGGATCGGGTCCCCCTTGCTATTTATGGTCCTCTTCTAAGTGGCAAGTTTCCTTCTCCGGCCGAGCCCTATCCATTATGGGTGGTTAATGTTGATCGGGTAAGTTTTTCAATTTTGGTTTAGTTGGTCGGCCCGGATGATCCGTGAAATGGTGTTTTACTTGCTTATATTTCGCAACTCAAGTCCCAGAATACCCAACCTGAAGCTCTCAACCTTCGAAAGAGGGACATGGGTCCTAGCACAGGAGACATGGAAGGTAACAAATATACTGCTCTAACCATAGTACATGTACTTGCCCCTATTTGTTGCCTTGAATGGATCTGACGATGGCTTATGTGCAGAGGTCGAAAGCTGATAAAGGAGAAGTTTGAGGTGCTTCATCGAAAGATGGTGAGGATCCCGAGGATCGGCTACCTTTATCCCATTTCCTGAGGAAGTCGCATCAGAAAACTTCTGATATTTCGTCTACCGTTGTAGGTGGTAAGCCTAGTGGGAAGGGTAAAGAACCGAAGGGCGATGAGTCTGCCCCAGGGAAGGTTATGCCCCAACAGCCTGCTGGTAAAGGTGGCATCATCGCCGATGATGTTGTATTTGTAATGTCTGATGATGACTAGGATCTTTTTGGCGAGGAGGATGAAACCGGTGGTGTGGGCGAGGAAGAGGATCCGAAGAAGGTAGTAGATTCTGCTGGTGGAAAGAATGTTGTGCACGGGGGCGAGTTATTGGAAAATGTGCCTCATGTTTCTCCTGGCCCGAGCTCGGGTGGGAATACCTTCTTCACTTTCTCGGGCCCAGTGTGTAACTCTTTGGGAGCTCTTACTTCTCCCGATTTTGGCTCCCTAACCGACGAGGAGATGATCAATGTTGTGTCCTTGTATTTTGCCGGTCTGAAGGACACCTTTAATCAGATGGTGAGTGAGCTTTCTTAATCACATTTTTGTAATGTGGTCAGTTCTTAATGTTGTGAAGTGTGATGTTCTCAGGCTTCCAATAGAAAGTTGTTAGATGTTGCTATACGGCGGAGGGAGTTGGCAAAAATGGAAAGTCTGCGTATCTAATTGCAGCAAGAGCAGGAACGAGCCCGAGGATTGGAGAGGCAACTGGCCAAGACCCAAGGTACTTTTTCAAAACCTAAGTAGCTGTGATTGATTCTGTAGTGCCAATATCTTAAGTTTAGTATTATCTTCTTAGTCGAGATGTCTAGTATAGATGCCGACGCTGCTTCGGAATATCGTCTGTTAAAGAGAAAATTGGACATTGAAATGAGCCATGTTGATAACCTCCGCCAAAAAATTGTGAATAAGGATGATAAGATAGATCGTCAAGAGGCCGAGCTCGAGCAACTTCGAGATGAACTACTTCGTTATCAGAAGTTTGAATATGTGCCCGATGAGATGGACAATCTACGGGCGAGCCTTTCTCGGGTGCAGGGAATTGCCGCTGACAAGACGTTGTTGGCCGATAACTTGGAGAGCCAGTGTGATAAGTTGAGACTTTAGATTAGGGATTTGCATGTTGATCGCAAGCGGATACTGAAGGAGAAGGACATGGTCGAGGGGTCTAACCAAGAGTTAAGAGAAAAACTTCGCCGATTTGATCAGGTATCACAAGAGTTGGAATGGGTTCAAGCTAGGTTATCGGGTCTGCAGTCGGCATATAATCGACAGAAGGCGAGTTGGAGCGACCATAAGAAATATTTCCCCACCAATGAGTTCAACAAGCAGCACTATAATGAGTTAACCACGAAGATTTCTTCCCTTGAGTGTAGTTTACTTAAATCCGAATAGACCGTTAAACTATTATTTCCCTTCCTTGAAGGTGTTTTGCCTTTTGTTATATAGTTCTTGTGCGTATTTTGATGTCATGGTGTTGTTGCTCTATCACTGGTTGTATTTTCATATCAACAGTTGAGCAAGGAAATGTGAAGTTTTTGGAGGAAGAGACTGCTCGGTTGAAGGCGAGGGAGACCCAACTACTCGGGCAGGTAGCTACTGCTGAGGCGGCGTCGACGCAACTGACTCTTGATCTTGCTGCCGAGAAAGAAAAGTTCAAAACCGAGCTTGTTACAAAGGTCAAAGAAGGTGTGAAGGCGGTTGTCAAGAAGAAGCGGGCCGATGCTACTGTTAAGAAGGAAGGCTCGAGGTCTAGTCCACCAAAGGATTAGTTAGGTCTTTTGTAGTTCTGCGTCACTATTGTGCCCTTTGCATTGGGATGTAATTCGCTTGAACACCTTCATCTTTTCCAACATTTTTCTTTAATGGGGTGTTGCGTCGCCAATCGGTTGTTTAATCGTTTTCTGACATTTTCATTTGTGTTGCTTCGATAGTACTTCGTTGTTTCTTTATGATATGCTTATGCCTTTCTGCATAGAAATGATTTAACTAATTAGCGTAAATTTCATTTCTATCAAACACGCTCAACATGGAGGGTCATCGGGCCCAATGCCATGTCCCGATTGAGGTATCTCATCACCGTCATTTTGATCTAGTGGTAGGGTACTTGGTCAGTCCTAAATTTTATTGGCTCGATATCCCCAAGGAGTTATCAATTAACTATCTTAGGCAAGTGATTTCGACCACTTGCGATGGGAGCAATGTTATATGCTCGACTATCGAGTACTCATGCCTCGACAATCGGCCACTGGTTTCCAACCACCAGGGCCCTTAGACTACCTCGGCACTTGCACACTGCCACTGCCCCGAGTTCGAATAGCCCGTCGAGCGTAAGACACCTCGGCACTTGCACACTGCCATCGCCCCGAGTACGAATGTCCATTCGAGTGTAAGTCACCTCGGCACTTGCACACTGCCGTCGCCCCGAGTACGAATGACCATTAGACACAATTGTCACATTCCCTACCCCACGTGGATTTTTAAGGAAATAAATGACAGAATATCATACCTGCTTACACACCTCTCATGGGTGATATAACTTAAGGTGTCTAGCGTTCCACGGTCTCGGTTCGGGTGTTCCATCTGGTTTCAATATCTTATACGCCCCTTCTCCAACTTTTTCCACAATGATGTATGGTCCGCCCCATCGAGCCGCCAGTTTCCCGCCTTTCTTGTCACGTTCGTAGCTGGGTAGCTCTTTCAATACCAATTGCCCGGGTTGAAATTCTCTCGGTCGAACTCGTTTATTGTATTCACGTTGTAATCGCCTTTGGTAATTTTCCATTTTTTGTAGGGCCATTTCTCTAGTTTCTTCCAAGTCATCGAGCTTGGCCAAAATAAGATTTGCCGAGATATTCCGCCTCCACGCCTCGGTCCTTGTTGTAAGTATCATTGCCTCAGTTGGAAGGATGGCTTCGGTCCCGTATGTTAGCATAAAGGGTGATAAGCCGGTCGCGTCCCTGCGGGAATTCCTGTAAGCCCATAGAACATTGTAGAGATCCTCACACCACTCGCCATATTCTCCATCCAACTTCTTCTTTAGGTTGTCGGCTATGGTTTTGTTTGTGATCCCGGCCTGCCCATTACATTGTGGGTAAATGGGCGTTGCCTTGCTTTTTCGAATGTTGTAGGTGTTAAATAACAAGTCGATGTTCTTGCCCTGCAGTTATTTTCCGTTGTCCGAGACGATTGCTGCTGGCACGCTGAAACGACATATAATGTGCTCCAAAATGAAACGAAATACATCCTTATCCAGAATGTGCCTTAGCGGCACAGCTTCTACCCATTTGGTGAAGTAGTCAGTAGCCACGATCAAGTATTTTCTCTGTCCCGACCCGACGTGTAATGGTCCCACGATATCGATCCCCCACTTGGCGAAGGGCCAAGGGCTAATCACTGAGTTCAGGGTTACTGCCGGTGCATGTATCTTCTTTCCAAACTTTTGGCACTCGTCGCAAATTAGTTCCATATGCTTTGCATCTTCGTTCATGTAGGGCCAAAAGTATCTCATGGTATTGGCTCGGGTTGCCAGACTTCGACCCTAGCTGTGATTGCCCGAGGCACCATAATGTAGCTCATTCAGGATTGAGTGCCCTTCCTCTTTGCTTAGACACCTTAACAATGGACCCAGGTAGGAATTTCTATACACGATACCGTCTAGTAGTTCGTACGCTGTTGCTTTGCTTTTAATTTTGTTGATATTGGGTCGTCCCTTAGGTAACTCTCCCGTCTCCAAATATTGGTGAATGGGTTTGCGCCAATCGTCGGCTTAATACTTATCGGCCGTGGTTATCGCTACGTATGCTTTTGTGTCCACTGTCTCGGGTACAGATGGCATCAGGATTCTCATGACTCTGATGCCTTCAACACTCGAGTCTATTAGCATGGAGGAGATGTATGCCAGTGCGTCCGAATGTTGATTATCTTTTATGCAGATATGTCGGAACTTGATATTTGGTATCTGGACGATATAAAATTGGGCGAGCTCCCAATACTTCCGCAATACTGGGTCATGTATAGCGTACTGCCCACTGATCTGCCGAATGACTAACTGAGAGTCGCTAGTTAGTCTTACGTCGTGGATCCCCATTTCCACTATCAACCTCAAAGCATGTATTACGGCCTCGTACTCGGTGACATTGTTTGTTGCCTTAAATTCAAGCCTAAGGAGTGAACTATCTTCTTCCCCTTCGGTGTGGTGAAGACTAGCCCTAGGCCCGACCTGTCTTTATTGGACGACCCGTCTACGAAGACTTCCCATCGCGTCGGACTACAGGTTTCAAGGAGATCGAATGGATCCTCTCGGTCTTCTTCCATGTCCGGAATATCTTCGATTTCATCTTCATCGTCTAAGGGAAAATCTGCCAGAAAGTCGGCCACCGCTTGTGCCTTTACTGCCGTCCTCATCTCATAGAAGATATCGAACTGCTTGATTTGAGCTCTCCATTTAGAGATCCGTCCAGACCTTGCTGCATTGTCGAGCACTGATTCTATGGAGGACTTCGTAAGTACTCAAATCCTATGAGTTTGGAAGTACGTCCACAGCTTTTGTGTTGCAAATACTAAGGCTAGTATCAACTGCTCGATTCTGGTGTAGTTCTTCTCCGCCGGGTTCATAGTTTTGCTTATGAAGTACACATGCTTCTCTTCTGCTCTAACATTTTTGACTAAGACCGCTCTTATGGCATAACTTGTTGCCCCGAGATATAGGGTAAGCACTTCATCGGGCTCGGGTCTTTGTAACACAGGTAGACTCGCGAGATGTTGCTTAATCTTTTGGAATGCTTCCTCACACTCCTCACTCCATTTGAATTTTTCTCCTTTTCTTAGCGTCCCAAAGAAGTCTTTACATTTATCCGAAGACCGAGAAATGAATCGTCCTAGCGATGCCAAGTTTCCGTTTAACCGTTGTACGTCTTTTATTGTTACCGGGGATGGCATTTCCAAAACGGCCCTAATCTTATCAGGATCGTCTTCTATACCTTTATCAGTGTGTTTATGGGTGAAAACTACTCCTACTGTATTTGGTAATTTGGGGTGTGTGGATGAGGAATGAATCTAAACCCCTAAACAAATGCATTGCGCGGTGAGTGCTTGTAGATTCGGAAATCAATCTCAGGCAAGTCCGGCCTAAACCAAGAAATGGCCGTTCCAGACTTGTTTCGGTCACAAAGTGAAGGAGATGGGGTTGATCTTAGGGAGGGAAACGAAGAAGGTGTTGAGATTGTGAAGGTGTTGGCTTGCTTATGACTTGTAACAGAAAGCTGAACCGGCTTACAAGATGCAAGCTATAAGTTCCGGTGTTTTTGTATTAACACTTGGTTTCTGTTTCTTGTCTGGACTTGCTATTGTTTCTCCTGTTTGGAAAATAGGGAGGAGAACCTATTTATACAAGTCATTTGAGCCTTATTCACGTCTCTCGTGGGAAGTGGAGGAAGTGGAGTGATGAAGTAGTGGAGGTGTGTGTTGGTGTTACACGACCAGTCTTGCCCACTTCTCCTGTCACCGCTAACCGTCCATAACTTCCTAACACGTTCTTGATGGCGCGTTGCACGCTGCACGCTGTAAACCGCCAGACCAATACCCTAGTATGTATCCCCCAGTTTGTGACATGATTGATGTCTGGAATGTGTGAATCGTGGATCCACGAAAGGTAGCATGTAATGCTGAATTGAATAATTGCGTTATTCAGGAAGTTGATACTTGTGAAGTATCATGTGTATTTTATGCAGGTACTGCATCATGGTGTGGTAAAGTGATGGGTGGTGACGCCTCACTGACCAATTAACTCCGACCAGGGTTGTATAACCAAGATGGTGAAGTTGGACTGGACGAGATGATCTTTGAGACACTCATCTGCGACCGTTAATGAATTAGGGTTTTTGAAGAGGTGCACAAGCATCACTCTTGACTTGGTCGAAACCAAGTATGGGAAGGTTTTGGAAAGGACCGACCAGGGCATGCGTGTAGACAACATACTGGTGTACACGTCCATATCTCACTGTCCCATGAAGGTGCAATCTAGGCCACTCAATTTGACCAGCAAAGAGGAGTGATGGAGATCGATTTTGTAATAGGAATTTGGTACCGCAAAAAGCCGCGCACCATGCTCACTTCCAGCGCGCGTTCCAAGATGACCTAACTTGGTCGGTCTTGGACGACCGGTCTGGCGTGTAAGTGGTAGGCTGGTGTTCAAGCCTACACCTGACTATCTGATGAGTGCCAAATATTGCATATTTCAACATCTATTTATTGGCATTTAACTCATCTTTTGTGCTCAGAAATCATATATTATCCCAGATTCTGTTTTTTCTTTGTTTTCAAGAATAAATATTTGTACTAATTAATTTTGTGTTTTAGGGTAGTAAATAAAGCTCGGAGAAATTGAGGAGCCAAAAGAGCAGAAAATTGGAGACAAGCGTCTATGGAGCAAAAAGCCAAAGCCCGCGCGCGCATCAGTTGCAACCCAACAAGGAGCAACCCATTTACAAGACATGGGCTTGAGCTATACAAGACCCGGATCCAAGCCCGCATCACTTGAGCCGTTAGATTTCACCCATCTACATCCTACGGCCGCATCGGCCCTCGCATCGATCTCCCCTAGATCCTACGGTCGCTCCAACCTTTCCATCGACTTCTCGCTACACCTGCCTCACACCAAAACCGCCTACACCTATACCCATTCGACCAAACCCATTTCTCTCTTCATTTTCTCTTTCTTCTCCGACACAAATCAGAGAAAACCCATCTCCTTTATCTTCTTCCCCTTACCTCCTCCCTCTCCCTGACAAAACCAGAGCCATCACCACCACCTCCATCTCCTGACAGCCGCACCAGCGCCTTCAGCACCTGCTTCGCCATCCCTATTTCGACTTATCTCTATCATAGCTTCTCCATACCTTAGAAGCTAGGTTAGAGATAAGTTAGAGCTAGGGTTTCACTAACAACCCATGCATGGTCGATTCAGAGCAGAGAAAGCAGGTTTGGGTCATCGATTAGTGGTTAGTTTGAGCGATTGGTGAGATATATATGTTGTTTTTGTTGTGAGAGAAAAAGATACAACATGTTTTAGGGTTTAGTTTTGTAACTTCAAATTGAAGTTTGTTTATTTCTTTGCATAATGTTCTAAGTCATCTTGCTAGGGTGTAATTGAAACCCTTTGATTTAATATGAAGCAATTAGATTATCAACTTGTTCTTAGTATGTGTATTGCTTAGGAAAAATAGTGAGCTTTTGAACTGAATTTTGTGATCACCGGTACCGTAGAAGAAGACCGGTGATACTAGGGGTAGATAAGGATAATTAGTTCATCAATTACCCAATTAAGGCCTTCAAGGGAAGGCATAAGAACAAAGTGAAAATTTGTATTGCCTTATTATAAGATCAGAGGGTGGATTTAATCACCCTAGTATCACTCAACCACCTGTTTACACTTCTTATTTGATACCTTAGCTTAGAGTCACAATTCAACTCGGTCGTATCGACAAACAACCCATTATTGTGTTACACTTTCTAGAAAATCAGTTAAGAAGCCTTTAGATCAGCCTTGCACATTCCATTTCTCTGTGGGATCGACCTGTGCTTGCCACGCCTCCAACAGGCGCTGTGCACTTGCAGTTTACACGTAGGAAACATCTTTTAAAGACCTACCAAGTTTTTGGCGCCATTTTGGAACCGGTAGTGTCTTCGTTTGTTCTTTAGTGCTTATTTTCACTGTTTTTCAACCCATCCCTGTACATACTTGCTTTGAAGTGTTATTTGTATTTCTTTATTAGTGTAACTTAGCAGTTATTTTCCTATTTTTGTATCTTCTAGTGCATATTTCATTGCATTTGTAGTTAGCTTATTTTAGATTGCACATCAGCACTCTGCAATCTTTCATTGCTTCTCATTAGCCTACATCTCATCTGTGCAGTGAGACATCCATGTGTTAATTGCTAAAACTATTTTTCTGTACTAGCTAAACTTTGTGTAGTGCTAGTTGTTACTTAACTGTCTTACTTCAGCTCTTCTTGTTAAGCTAGGAATCATTTGTATCATAACCTGTGCATCTCTGCTACTGTTATTGTATGTTGTTTATTACATTTCAGTTAGCTTGTAATTGTAATCCCAGAAGAGCTAATCCTCTCTGTTGAGCTAACAAGTACAAGCTGTGCAGCTGAGCTAACCCAAGGAAGAGAAGAGGAAGCAGCAAAGCAATTAGTGGACTTGCCTAAACCCAGTTTTATACTGGTGGTATCATCTTCTATCTTTGCTTACATGAATATTGATATAGCATCTTTGAATGAATGAATGAATGATATAACTTTGTCTTGTATATAACCCGAGCATAGCCTCGTGAAAACCAAGTGAAGTCAGCTGAGTGACTTAACCCCACAGACCTTGTGAGCCACCTGCTAACTTGCTAGCCCCCTGAAGCTGCAAGTTTGAGCTACCACTTGGAAAGCTAAGCTAGCGGAAAACCCAAGTGGAAGTCATCTGAGTGAATTGACACCACAAATCCTGTTGATCCAAGTGTTGACAGACCCCTTGCATACCCCGAGCTTACCACAAACCCCCGTTGAGCTAAGTTGCTCTGTACACTTAGCATTTTCTTCCCAGTCAACTACATCTGTGAGACTCTCTGAGACTTGTAAGTTGTCATTTTCACTTGTTGAATGCTAAGCATGCTAGACCTTGCTTGAGACTTTGTGTGAGCCATCTACACCCCCGCATCCGTCGCAACTTGTATGTAAACCAGTGACCACCACAACCCATCTTACCCATGTTGTGCTTTCTTTGCTATGTGCTCAACTCCAGCCCCTGAAGCTGTTGAGTGTGATCTGCAGCTTGAATAGCCAAACTAGCTGCAAGCCAAGTTGAGGTCAACTGAGATAGTTGATGCCTCATGCCATGTACCTTTATGCATGTTTAACCTTGTGCTAGACCTTGAATCTGTGAGACCCTGTTGACTCTGTCATCCATTGGATAATCTGTGCATCTGTGCATTTGCTAACCTGTCACTTGCTAAGCCATATGCCCTGCTAATATATGCATCCTTGTGAGCTTGATCTCTGAGAACTGAGGTCAACTGACCCAGTTGACATCATCTGTGTTAGCATCAATTCCTGCAATTTGTGTGTGAATGAGCTTTTGCAACTGTGTTATATGCATACCTGTGTGAATTAGTCTCTGCAATTTGTGGGTGATTGAATGAGTTGTTAAGTAGCAAGGTTAGTGATAGCAACTAGCTTGGTTTTCAAATACACAACCCAGCACATGCTTCACCATTGAGTGAGCACAACCATTTACCCTGTGCACCTCACACATTTTTGTTGATTTCTCTTGTGCACCTGCCAATCTGGGCAGTGCATAAGCTGTGCTGTGCCTCTAGTCTGTGCATCAGCTGCTCAGTGCACTTTAATCAAGTTGTGTTTTCCTTGCTCCATCTGAATCTGTGCAAAACCAACCAGCACTTAATCATGTTCTGTGCTGTGACCTGCTAAGCTGTGCTGTGTAAACTGCCAACCTAGGCTGAGCTGAGTTGCAAAAAGTGTGTTATTCTGTGCACATAAGTAGTGGGCTGCACATAAGCTGAAGCCCAACCACTGAGCTATACCTTTTTAACCTGCAAAACTGGGCTAGAACCCAGTTCCACTGGGCTTTGCACACAACCTGGGTTATGCATTTTCACCCAACCTGGGCTCTGCACACAAATTGAGCCCACATCATCTGGGCTGGAATCCACCTAATTAGCTGGGCTTTACAACATCAAAAAGCACTCCTTTTGGGCTTGAGTCTTGTATTGGTGGGTCATTTTTGAGTTTTTGCTTATCTGTGTTGATCTTGATTGTATGTTAACATCCTAGATGCGCTAGCTAGGCTATGATTGTGTCTTTTAGAGACCAAACAAATCGACTAGTTAGAATCCGCCCGGACGAAATCTTCAGCATACCCAGCTCTTCCACAGAAAGCCCAAATCCAACAGAAAGCCCAAGCCCAGACCTATCTGAAACAGAAACTATGGGTGATGAACAAAACCAACCCCGTAGTCTCAAGGACTACATGTACCCAACTAGGGCAAGCCAGCCCTCTTGCATCATTCTCGCTAACCGATGCTTGTCGGTTTGAACCGAAAGCAAGCACCATTCACATGCTACCCGTGTTTAGAGGGGTTGATGCCGAAAACCCCTACCATCACGTGAGAGATTTTGAGGATATTTGTGGGACTCTGCGTTTTAACCAAATGCCGGAGGAGTCCCTCAAACCGAGATTGTTTCCTTTTTCTATGAAAGACAAAGCCAAGTCTTGGCTTCATGCCCTACAACCACAGTCCATTAGAACCTGGGATGACCTCACAAAAGAGTTTTTCAAAAAGTTTTTCCCAAACCATAAGACGGCGACAATTCGCCAAAGTCTAAATGGTTTTGTGCAATTAGAAGACGAAACTCTAGCAAAATACTTGGAGAGATTCAATGAATTATTGCTCCAATGTCCCCACCATGGTTTTGAAAAATGGAGACTCGTGCAAATATTGTATGAGGGTCTAGATGTTAGAACCCGAACCACATTCGAGTCAATGTGCAATGGTGCATTTATTGACAAGAGTGCTGATGAGGCTTGGACTTTCTTAATCGAAGTCGCTGAAAAGACTCAACAGTGGGAGTCCATCCGTGAACCGAAAAGGACTACCCTGTAGGTAATGTTCATAGAATTGAGTCTGACTTTGAGGGAAATGCAAAAATGGCATCTTTGGCCCGGAGAATAGAAGTGCTTGAGTTGCAAAAGAATGTAAAATCTAATGCCCCTACTCTCCGTGACCAAATTGAAATGGCCACTTGTGCCGCATGCCATAGCTCTGACCACTTAGTGGACAGCTGTCCAGACTTACATGCATTTCAAGAGTCCAAAACCGAGCAAGCCAATGCATTATACCATAGGCAAGAGAACAACCCGTATTCTCAAACCTACAACCCAGGGTGGAGGAATCACCCTAACTTCTCATGGTCTAAAGGACCAGTACAAGGGGGACCAACAAATAACAACCAAGGATACTCATATCCTAGAAACCCCCAAGTACAACCACACCCTCGTACTTCGTAGAGAAAAAACTAGCTTTGAAGATCGTGTCGGTCTGTTAACCCAAAATCTTTCACAACTTCAGAAAACTACCGACCAACGTTTCACAAGTCTAGAACTTAAAATGGGTCAAATCTGTGATGCATTGAATGAGAGAGAGAAAGGAAAATTCCCTAGTCAACCCCAACAAAATCCAAAGAATGTGTTTCAAGCAGGCTCCTCTACCTGCAATGAAACACCACATAGTCATGTGAATGCTGTCACCACTCTCCGTAGTGGTAGAATTGTTGAGAACAATGTAGGTGTACCACCGTCAAGCGAGTCTAAATCAGACTCATCAGTACACACAACACCGCAGAAAACATCTACTGTAGAGAAAGAATCTGAGCATGTTGATAAACCCAAGAATCCTATCAATATAGATGTTTCTTTGCCAAGTCATGTACCTTTTTCTCCATTCCCACAACGGTTGGTGCAACAGAAGGGGGGTAACCAATACAATGAGATTTTGGAAATGTTCAAAAGAGTTAACATAAACATTCCATTTCTCGAAGCAATCAGACAAATACCCACCTATGCTAAGTTTTTGAAGGACTTGTGCACACAAAAGTGAAAGCTTCATGTGCATAAGCGTGCCTTTCTCACTGAGCAAGTGAGCTCCATAATCCAAAACAAGATTCCAACTAAGTTTAGAGACCCAGGTAGTCCAACAATTACATGCACCATAGGTGACCATGTGGTCGAAAAGGCGTTACTAGACTTAGGAGCCAGTGTGAATCTATTGCCATACGTGTATGTGCAATTGGGCCTTGGGGAGATGAAGCCCACACGTTACGCTACAGTTAGCGGACAGATCTGTGAAAATCCCCCGTGGTATTGTCAAAGATGTGTTAATCAAGGTTGATAAATTTTTCTTTCTGTAGACTTCATCGTCTTAGACACTCAACCCGTGCAAAACCCAAGTAATCACATTCTCGTGATTTTAGGACGTCCTTTCTGGCGACGTCCAATGCCATCATCAACTGTCGTAATGGTGTGTTGAAATTGTCTTTTGGTAACATGACCGTAGATTTGAATGTTTTTAACACTAGTCAACAACCCATTGATTGTGATGATACCGATTTGCATGAGATTAACATGATCGAGAGTCTGATCCAAGACTCTTTGCCCGACATTTTGTCAGTGGACCCTTTGCAAGCATGTTTAGATAACTTTGACTTAGATCTCTTCGAGTCTAAGTACATTGGGGAAATTAAATCGTTGCTTGAATCTGTCCCGCACATGGATATTGCTAAATGGCATAATGCGGTGGAACCACTTCCACTACGATACCAAATCGCCCCACCTCTTGATACACCACCTAAGCTTGATTTGAAACCATTACCTGATACTTTGAAGTATGCTTTCTTAGGTCCTTCTGACACTTTACCTGTGATTATTGCATCATGTTTAGACACAGAACAGGAAAGTCGACTCTTAGAAGTACTTAAAGAACATAAAGGAGCCTTAGGTTGGACCATCTCAGATCTTAAGGGTATAAGTCCCACAATTTGCATGCATCACATAAACCTTGAGGAGAACACTAAACCATCTAGGGAAATGCAAAGGAGACTTAACCCCAACATGAGAGATGTTGTCAAGGGTGAGATTCTGAAACTGCTTGATGCGGGTATCATTTACCCAATCCCCCGATAGCCAAAGTGGGTCGGTCCATTCGGGTAGTACCCAAAAAAGTCTGGCATTACCGTAGTTCAAAATGAGATGAATGAACTTGTCCCCACCCGTGTAACCACGTGGTGGCGAGTCCGCATTGATTATAGAAAAGCGAACACAAGTAACCAAGAAAGACCATTTTCCCCTTCCCTTCATTGACCAAATCTTTGGAAAGGTTAGCAAAACATAGTCACTACTGCTTCTTAGATGGCTATTCGGGCTACAACCAAATTCACATAGCACCCGAAGACCAACAAAAGACCACATTTACCTGTCCTTATGGAACATTTGCTTATCGCCGCATGCCTTTTGGGTTGTGTAATGCACCCGCTACTTTTCAACATTGCATGATGAGCATATTTTCTGACATGGTAGATAAGTTTCTTGAAATTTTCATGGATGATTTTTTCTGTGTTTGGGTCTTCTTTTGATGAGTGTTTGCATCACCTCACTTGTGTGCTGATTAGGTGTAAGGAAAAGAATTTGGTCTTGAATTGGGAAAAATGTCATTTCATGCTTCATTCAGGCATTATTTTAGGGCATATCATCTCGGAAAAAGGCATAGAAGTAGACAAAGCCAAGGTTGATCTCATTACACTTGCCTCAACCTCGTTCTGTGAGGGACATAAGATCATTTTTAGGCCATGCGGGTTTTTACCGCCGATTCATCAAAGACTTTAGTAAAATTTCAAGACCTTTGTGTAATCTTCTTGCAAAAGATGTTGCATTTGTCTTTGATGATGCTTGTAAAGAAGCATGGGAGCAACTGAAGGCTCTCCTTACATCTGCCCCTATAGTCAGACCTCCCGACTGGACATTACCATTTGAGATTATGTGTGATGCGTCTGACTATGCTGTAGGAGCTGTTTTGGGCCAGCGAGTAGACAAACTTCCTTATGTGATCTACTATGCTAGTAAAACACTTAATGATGCTCAACTGAATTATTCCACAACTGAGAAAGAGTTTCTAGTTGTTGTGTTTGCATTAGATAAGTTCAGATCTTATTTGATAGGGTCTAAGGTCATCATATATTCTGACCATGCTGCATTGAGATATCTTTTGTCTAAAAAAGATGCTAAGGCTCGTCTAATTCGATGGATACTCTTGTTACAAGAGTTTGACCTCGAAATTCGAGATAAGAAAGGGTCAGAAAATGTTGTTGCGGATCACTTGTCTAGGTTGAATGTCGAATCTGCTGATGAATCCGTGTTGATTAGGGAATCATTCCCTGATGAGCAATTGATGCTTGTGTCTGAAATGCCTTGGTTTGCTGATATTGTGAACTACCTTGCTACAGGTAGAATGCCCTTGCACTGGTCTAAACAAGAACGTTCTAAATTCTTGGCTGAAGTTAAACATTTCCTTTGGGATGACCCATATCTGTTTAAGTACTGCCAAGACCAAATCATTAGGAGATGTGTCCCCAATTCTGAACAAAGGGACGTCATTTCTTTCTGTCATGACCATGCATGTGGAGGCCACTTTAGTGCCAAGAAAACTGCTGCAAAGATCTTGCAAAGCGGTTTCTATTGGCCAACATTGTTTAAGGATAGCCATGCGTTTTGTGTTGCTTGTGACCGATGCCAGAAATTAGGAAGTATCACTAAGAGAAACATGATGCCCTTACAACCCATTTTGATTGTTGAGCTGTTTGATGTTTGGGGTATTGATTTCATGGGTCCATTTCCTAACTCTGGAGGTAAGTTATACATTCTTGTTGCTGTTGATTATGTCTCTAAGTGGGTAGAGGCCATTGCATCCAAAACCAACGACCATAAAGTTGTTCTTTCTTTTCTTAAGGAAAACATTTTCTCCCTTCTTGGAACCCCTAGAGCAATAATCAGTGATGGAGGTAGTCATTTTTGCAATAGACCATTTGAATCACTAGTGCGCAAGTATGGAATCACTCATAAGGTAGCAACACCTTACCATCCTCAAACTTGTGGCCAAGTAGAAGTTTCTAATAGGGAAATTAAGCATATCCTTGAGAAGACTGTCAATCCTTCTAGGAAAGATTGGTCTTTGCGCTTAAATGATGCTTTGTGGGCCTATAGAACTGCATACAAGACTCCCATTGGGATGTCTCCTTACAGACTTGTGTACGGTAAAGCATGTCATCTACCTGTTGAGTTAGAACATCGTGCATATTGGGCTGTAAAGAAGTTGAATTTTGATCTTGATAAAGCTGGTAACCAAAGAAAACTTCAACTCAGTGAGTTAGAAGAATTGAGAAATGATGCATATGCTAGTGCCAAAATGTACAAACAAAGAATGAAAGTGTTTCACGACAAGCGCATTCTGCGCAAGTCCTTCACACCGGGTCAGAAAGTTTTATTGTACAACACTCGTTTGCATTTGTTTCCAGGGAAGTTACGTTCTCGATGGTCAGGACCATTCGTGGTACGTACCGTTTTTCCCCATGGAGCCGTTGAAATTGAAAACCCAAAGAACCAAGAACATCTTCAAAGTTAATGGTGAGAGATGAAACCATTTCGGAGCATCTTCCACCGAAGTTGAGACCGTCGACTTGGAAGACCCCATCTATGTGGACTAGACTAGTTCACTTGTGTACATACATATGGACTAACAATCCATTCTCTTTCCCTTTTATTTTTCTTTTTGCATAGTTCTTTTTTGTGCTAACCAACCTTTTTGTCTTGCGCTCACGGTTGTTTGCTTTCAAAGCATTCATCCTCCTTTGGTTTAGCAACATCATTGTACATCCCAGGTAATCTCTTCCCTTTTCTCTACTCAACATAGTTCTCTTGGTATGTGACTGTTTAAAATTTTATCATCTTTTGACACATTGAGGACAATGTTTGATTTAGGTTTGGGGGTGCATTTGCATATAGAGTTTTTAGTCTTTTATTTCAAAAAATAAAAAAAAAAAAAAAAAAAAAAAAACTCTTTGTAAATATGTACATAAAAACCTCCAACTTTTAGAGATTTTAGAGTCACTAGCATGCTTCTAGCTATGTTTACATAGAGAGTCTGACCGAAATAACGTAACTTGGAAGTACTTGGAGAACACAATCGGGTTTCTTAGTTGATTAGAGCGTTAAAGTTGGATTTAACCATACCGGAGGGCGAATTAGGTCTTTGTTTAGATATTCGGTAGTAGAATTGTGATCACCCATAGTGGAGACTACCCATTTTACATCAAGCGAAGTACCGACCTTCACTCTTTGTGACTTTCTAGAAAAGCTGTTAGAGTGTGTGTCACCATACGTCAATTCCGGGTAGGAATGGTGAGCTACCCAACTTCGCACCACTATCAAAGACTATTTTTGATCTCTTGAGTGCTAATTTCGTCAATCATGAGGGTGACGTTTAAAGATGAAAACTCCTTCTAAATATCGATTTGCAGTTAGCATCACTCTCTCCCTCCCAACAACATCAACACATTCATAGAAACACATCATCATCAGCAAGCGGAGCACCATCAGAATATTTGAAGAAAAGTTGAAATAGTCCAAGGTTTACGTGCAACAAAGAAAAGAAAAGAAAATAGGATGAGAATTAGTGAAGTTTATGAAATCAAGACAATACAAGTTTTATTGTTTTATTGTTATTTTTATTTCATGTATGTTAAAAAAAAAAAAAAAAATGTTTGTCAAGTTTTTGTGAAGTTCAGAAGTTCATCATCGCTATTGAAGACCGAAGACCGAAGATTGAAGACGTTTCTATGAATCCGAGAGAGTGATATTAATTGCCGATCGGGTGAGAAGGTAAGTGAGTACTCCCATCCTTGCTAATGGTTGATTTCCTTTCTTAGAGATCATCGAGAAAAGATTCTTTTTGTCCACACTTCGTGGAGTCTCCAAATTATTTCGGAAGGTTATCCTTCTTACCTACAACGTGTGCGGGATTTCTCTCTTTATTCCCGCCGCACACATGAGAGACTAAAAAAGCGGTCTTTTTGAGTGCAATTATCATAAAACCCTAATGGTGAGGCAGAAGTCGAGGCTTATGATCACAATCGAATCCGAATTCTTTCATATGGTATGGTTACTTCTCGCTCAACTCTTAAGGATGAGAATGCGTTCTTTGGTAGTTCTAACTTCGTGTTACTAGCATGCGAAACTCTATGTCCTCATAGCTCCTTGGATGCTTGAGACTCTTTTACACTCGAAGTTGGAGAAGGTTTTGTGGGTACACCTCTCGGTAAACCCTCACGAGACTACAACTCGTCCACTAGGGACACCTAGGGGTTTAAAGGCTTAGTGCATACGCTAAATGCATCCGAGAGACTGCGACGGGGTATAGTTAGGATTTCTTAATTTCTGTTTCACTTGAGGACAAGTAAAATTCAGGTTTGGGGGTATTTGATGAGTGCCAAATATTGCATATTTCTACATCTATTTATTGGCATTTAACTCATCTTTTGTGCTCAGAAATCAGATATTATCCCAGATTCTGTTTTTTCTTTGTTTTGAAGAATAAATATTTGTACTAATTAATTTTGTGTTTTTGGGTAGTAAATAAAGCTCGGAGAAATTGAGGAGCCAAAAGAGCAGAAAATTGGAGACAAGCGTCTATGGAGCAAAAAGCCAAAGCCCGCGCGCGCATCAGTTGCAACCCAACAAGGAGCAACCCATTTACAAGACATGGGCTTGAGCTATACAAGACCCGGATCCAAGCCCGCATCACTTGAGCCGTTAGATTTCACCCATCTACATCCTACGACCGCATCGGCCCTCGCATCGATCTCCCCTAGATCCTACGGTCGCTCCAACCTTTCCATCGACTTCTCGCTACACCTGCCTCACACCAAAACCGCCTACACCTATACCCATTCGACCAAACCCATTTCTCTCTTTATTTTCTCTTTCTTCTCCGACACAAATCAGAGAAAACCCATCTCCTTTATCTTCTTCCCCTTACCTCCTCCCTCTCCCTGACAAAACCAGAGCCATCACCACCACCTCCATCTCCCGACGACCAGAGCCCACTGGGCGCCTTCAAAGACTGCTCCGCCATCCCTATTTTCGACTTATCTCTATCATAGCTTCTCCATACCTTAGAAGCTAGGTTAGAGATAAGTTAGAGCTAGGGTTTCACTAACAACCCATGCATGGTCGATTCGGAGTAGAGAAAGCGAGGTTTGGGTCATCGATTAGTGGTTAGTTTGAGCGATTGGTGAGATATATATGTTGTTTTTGTTGTGAGAGAAAAAGATACAGCATGTTTTAGGGTTTAGTTTTGTAACTTAAAATTGAAGTTTGTTTATTTCTTTGCATAATGTTCTAAGTCATCTTGCTAGGGTGTAATTGAAACCCTTTGATTTAATATGAAGCAATTAGATTATCAACTTGTTCTTAGTATGTGTATTGCTTAGAAAAAATAGTGAGCTTTTGAAGCAAATTTGCCTGTGATCACCGGTACTTGTAAGAAGACCGGTGATACTAGGGGTAGATAAGGATAATTAGTTCATCAATTACCCAATTAAGGCCTTCAAGGGAAGGCATAAGAACAAAGTGAAAATTTGTATTGCCTTATTATAAGATCGAGGGTGGATTTAATCACCCTAGTATCACTTAACCACTGTTTACACTTCTTATTTGATACCTTAGCTTAGAGTCACAATTCAACTCAGTCGTATCGACAAACAACCCATTATTGTGTTACACTTTCTAGAAAATCAGTTAAGAAGCCTTTAGATCAGCCTTGCACATTCCATTTCTCCGTGGGATCGACCTGTGCTTGCCACGCCTCCAACAGGCGTTGTGCACTTGCAGTTTACACGTAGGAAACATCTTTTAAAGACCTACCACTATCCCATGAAAACGTGATCTGAACCACTCAAATCGTCCGGCGAAGTTGAGCGGTCGAGATTAGTTTGCGGTTTGGGAGGTGTGACCACGCTAGTTTGAGCGCGCGTCTTGGAATGACCAGGCGTGATATGCCTTGGCCGATCGGGTGAGGGGATAGATGGGTCCACGGTGGTCATGCTGGTATGACCGGACCTGCTTAATCTAATCTTGGACCCTTCATTCGTGCTGGATAAGATGGACGCTCGTGATGCTCAAAACCCTAATTTGGGTTTCACGGCCGTGTAACCATGCTCTGTTTGGGCGCACGAATTAGGATAACCAACCATGGTTGGTCTGACCGATTGGTCAGTACGAGGCGAGCCCACGGTGATTGTGTTGACATGCTCTGGGCCCTTTGAATCTTCATCTACACCCTCCATCTATACCTGCGAAGATGGATGGTTGAGACCGTTTTGCGACACATGTAATATGCCGCAAACCCTAATTTTAGGGTTTTCCTCCCATACTGCTATGGTTTGGACGTTTTGGCAAGCTAGGACAATTCTGGAGGGAGGCCGACCATGCGGGGTCCGCGTTGGTTCGGCAGTGGATATTCCATACCTGCTTGGGGGTGATGGAATTTATCTGGGTCATCCAATCATGCTTGTGGAGTTGGATGACTGTGATCATATCCGGACTGATACGGTCAGTCCGGATGCTCAATCGGGCTAGTATAACACACCGAGAGGGGCTCAATCGGGCTAGTATAACACACCGAGAGTTAGCCTGTATGGGTATTTCATACATGGTTTCATTATAATGCTTGGAGGTTCGTGTTGCTCTGTAAGAGCAACACTCAGTCGTCATGCCGCACTGATAATGAGTACATGAAATACAAGGCTGATTGCGCATTAATTAATAATGCTAGAAATTCACAGGGTATATGGGATTGTTGTTATATGCTCCAACCTGGATGAATTTCGTGTATTCACAGAATAGGATTGTTGCCACATGCTCCATTCTAGGTGAATTAAGTGAGGGAGTATCCAACACTTATTGATGGCCTTATCTTTTACAAGATGTCAGCGCATAGTTTTTTGGCTTTTACAATTTTAACCTTAAATGAAATTCCACCATCAACATTAAGTCCCCTGCCTAGCACATAATGGTTACACTATTGTGGGGTAGGCATGAGATGGTGACAAATTTTGTACATTGAAATGACCAAGATAAGGTGAATGTATATTTACCGGATAGGCCGACATCGTCAGGCGTTGCCCTGGAACTGGTTGGTCCTGATCAAAGTTGTGAAGGAAGTAGGACTTGATCTGGTGAGTCGCTTTGGTTCCCCTTGTGTATATCCGGGCTTGGTCCCTTCCTTGGGTTAGGTGTACTCCCTTTCGTCACACACAACTTTCCCCAGATGTATCTGATAAGCATCGTTGATTGTTATCCCGAATTGGTAGCCTTTATAGGTGGTAAGTAAAGACTTCTTTTCTCCTGGGATTCTTTCGACTTGCAAGATTATAAAGAATTATCTCACGCAGTCATTTATTCTATATCTCAGGTACTGCTCCGCACTTATCTGATCTCCTGTTTGACTGATCGATTGATTGATTGGTGATTTGATTTTTTTTTTTTTTTTTTTTTTGTGCTCATAACCTCTTCTCCTTTGCAGTTTATCATGGAAGCGGTGGACGATCATTCTGTCGCTTCTACGTAAAGAAGCTTCGAAGTTGACAAGCCCGAAACCCATGCGCATGAAGAAGTAATGGCTAAGATCGATCTTCCACTCCGTGAAATCGGCCGTGCTATACGGGGATGTCTATCCCGCACCTGCGTATTTCAGGGGACGATCCGTGCGCTTTCGGCCTACGATTGACATGGAGGAGCGGTGGAGGCGCGAGGAAGCGTTGCAAGTACTGGTAAGCGCAAGGGCAGAGAGATATGCAGCGCGGCTGAAGAGGCGGAGGGTTGACCATAAACAACATATGAATGAAGATAAGTGTGATTACCCAATCCAGGACGGCGTGATAATTCTTGACTCCGATACAGAGGAACCTGAACATCTGAAAGCAATCGGTACGACTCCTAATGTTGACGCGCTCTTTAATGCTCCCGCTGATGATGTTGGGATGGAGTGCGCGGAGATGTCTGATGCGGAAGTTGAGGTAGATTCGAAGGGAGGAGCATCAACAGGTGATGGCGCTGAAGCAGAACCTGACAGTGGTGCAGGCGATGTCGGTCCTCTTGACGACTAAAACCTCTTTTCTTCTCTTTCCGCTTTCCAAGTATATTCCGTATATTTGAACATCTTCCTTGTACTCAGTGGCAGCCGAGTTCAAGTTTTTCTTGATTGTTTGAATAAAGGTTTTTTTTTTTTTTTTTTTTTTTTTTTTTTTTTTTTTTATAACCCTTTGTCAAGATCGGAACTGAACTTTCTCAGGCGCAAAGGTGCGCCTTCACACGTAATTCTTTGTGATAAAAGAAATAATGCTATAATGGAAAATCCACGGACCTGTATTCCTGATGCAAGATCTTCCTGGCCTTGCTGGGGCAGATGGCTCAAATCATTTTCCTTTTGTGTACACGTTCTATTTCCTTCTTCCCATGAGATGTTTGCTTAGGGTTTCCTTTCTTGTTCTAGTGGGTTGATTTAGGCTGACTCAGGACTTTGTGTTTTTAGGGGTAGAGAGGTTCTTAGATGGAAATAATGTTTCAATTAGATTGAAAATTGAAACCCTAATTATGAATGCAAGTATTGCAATCATTTTCTGGGGGAATTACAAATATGACATGAAATTGTAAAAGGAAACACGCAGGAAAAGATAGCACAGAGTTTTAAAGGGTGGAGGACGCTGGAAAGTGGTAGCACAGCATCTTAAGTTCGGTAGGGTTTGAGCCATTTTGAGTGAATTGTTATGCCTTCTAGTTTATCAGCGTTGATGAGCTTGCAGTAGCCGCCTAAGATAACATCTTCTACCAGGTACGGTTCATCTTTTCTTTCGGTGGGTGAGTCAGGTGGAGTGGTCATTTTCACCGTCATGCTCCCAACCTTGAATGTAGTCGTCTTCGTCACCAGGTCTCCAATTCCAAATGGGTTTGGGCGTGCAAATACTTGGACCTTGGCCTTATCGTCTTTGACCAAGACAGCCTCTACGCTCTTGATAAAACGTTTGAAAGGGCCGGCTTCCCATTCACATCTCCTAGCCGGGGTTGGTTTGTTGGTTGGAGCCAGTCCCCAGGACTTGTCAGAATGAGGGGCGGTAGGTTGCAAAGAGAGTTGCGCGATGAGACTTACTTGAGATCGGAACCTTTCAATGTATGCTGACAGGCTCTCTCCGGGAAGTCGTGTCACGTTGGCAAGTTGCTGGTGCGGCACCAGACAGCCATCAGGTCCAGAAGGCATGTTGGAGATTCTTTCAGGTATCGAAACCGATAGAGGATAGCTTTCTAGTATTGCTTTGTTGTCATGCATCCAAGAGCGTCCTAGAATCATGTCGTAGTTGGGATGATCTTTGACTATGTAGAACTTTGTTTGTGTCGAGGCATCACCCAATTTGACTTCAAGATCGATATATCCATACGCATCTCTGAGTTCTCCTTCTGAATCTTTAACCACAGTTGGGTGACGAGTAGCTTCCTGCTTTGAAATCTTGGCCGCTCTCAAGGTCTTGACAGTAATGATGTTAAATTCGGAAGCCGTATCGATCAACGCGCTATCGAACTCAATGTCTCTCAAATGAGTGACAGTTAGGAGCCCCCAGTCTCCTTTGCTCACGTCTTTCAGGAAAGACTGGGGTTCCTGGACTGCTTCTGGATACAAACGCCTGCCTGACACAACGTGGTTGAGGGCTGTAAATATGTATTGACGCTGTCCTTTGGATAAGTACAAGATTTCACACAAGTGCTCCATCATAGATTGTACAGTCTTGCGAACAGAATCCCTAGAAATCATGCAGTTCCCGATAGGGAGAGGGTCTCTACGAACACCTTCGTTTCCAAGCTGGAGTTCTCCTGTCTCTATCTTTTCCCCGAATATTTGTTTCAACCTTGTTACAATCTTTGGTGGATGATGAACGAACATGGTAGTAACAATATTTGGGATCTGCCATGTCTTTCTCGGTTGGAGGACGCCCGATAGGAGGCGGCTTGACGGCATCGTCTTGGATCCATGCTTCCAAGAGTTCTATCACTTCATTCATGGGGAAAGGAAAACCCGTATCTTCGGTGTCTTGTGCGGGAGCTTTGTCCGCTCCTTTCCGAGACGAAGTCTTGTGTCGGGGATGTCCGCTTGGTTTGTTGTTCCGTCACCGGAGCTTTCATTTTTCTCCTCCGCCCACTACACTCACGAAGGACCGGTGTTGTATTGCTTGTTCGTGAGGCGCCTGCTCCCTCGACTTTCACGTGAATCTTCACTTCGAACAACTCGGGTTCTTTCTAGCAATCCGGTGCGATTGTTGCCGAACGTTTGGAAGCTTCATGGAGTTCGGTGAACGTTTGAAAGCCAGATTCTCTAACGAGAGCGCGGTATATGGGTATCATCCCGTTGATGCACAACTCCACCAATTGTCGTTCGGTGACATTCGGGTCGTGATAATCAGTAGCGCTTGGGTTCCGAACCTTTGACGAAGTCGTTAGGATGCTCGTTGTTCCGCTGGAGAATTCTTCCTAGATCTAAAAAGGTGATTTGTTCGGACACGAAGAAATACTTTTCGTAGAAAGCACCGACCATCTCGCTCCAATTGGATATGTTGTTAGGCGCGATGTTGTTGTACCAGTGTACGCCCTCCCGTAAGTGATTTCGAGAATTCTTTCAGGCGCAGAACATGATTGTATTCATGTTCCCCCAAGGATTCCAAGAATCGAGAGACGTGTTCACGAGCATTACGATGCCGTCGTAGAGGGAGAAGCGTGGAGAGGTGTAACCTCTTGGAAGAGGAATTCATTGTACATCTTGAGGGTACGGTGAGCGATGTTGGTGTACATCCGTTCGGTCCCCTTTTCCTCGATTTTGGAGAAGTCGTTCCAGATCCTCACGTGTAATGAAGTTGGAAGGCTGGTCCCTCTCCCTTTGGCGCTCAGGAGCAACACGAGTTTCTTCATTCATGTGGGTCCGAGTGGAAACGCCTGCTCCGGGTGTATTGAATGCATCTCTTGCCGACTCCAAGGGTTGCCGTGAATCTTGCGGCAATCGTTCGGTCAAAGTCTTAAGGAAAGTGAGTACCTCTTTCTAAGTTGCGGCCATATCCGTTTGAGTCTTAGCAAGAACTTCCTATTTCTCCATCAAGTCTGCAATGGTAATAGACGGTGTCCCTCCTCTTGTGCCTCGGCTCCTCGTCCCGATGAAGGAGTGAAAGTTGTTGCCGGTAACTACCGGAGGTGTTACACTTGAAGAGATGCGGGGTTTGCGGCTGCTCCGGCTCAGTGATGGGAGGCGTTACACCTACTTTGGAATGTCTCTGCTCCACTAGTGTTGGTGATAGAAGTGACAGCTCCACGAGATGTATTGACCACGGTAGCTCCACTGACAGGTACATCGACACCGGGAGTGTTATCCATACTAGCTCCATCAGAATTAATTGCTGATCCAGACCTGAGTTCCACCATCTTGAAATGAATTGTTGATTGAATTGGTTCTAAGATCTACCCTTTTTGAAATTGATGAAATTGAATCGGATTTCGAAGAAATTGACTTTACAACCGAAAGATTAACCTCACTTGTGGTCGCCAATTGTTTATGGGTGAAAACTACTCCTGCTGTATTTGGTAATTTGGGGTGTGTAGATGAGGAATGAATCTAAACCCCTAAACAAATACACTGCGCGGTGAGTGCTTGTAGATTCGGAAATCAATCTGTGCAAGTCCGGCCTAAACCAAGAAATGGTCGTTCCAGACTTGTTTCGGTCACAAAGTGAAGGAGATGGGGTTGATCTTAGGGAGGAAGCGAAGAAGGTGTTGATATTGTGAAGGTGTTGGCTTGCTTATGACTTGTAGCAAAATGAACCGGGCTACGGGATGCAAGCTATCAGTTCCGGTGTTTTTGTATTAACACTTGGTTTCTGTTTCTTGTCTGGACTTGCTCTTGTTTCTCCTATTTGTAAAATAGGGAGGAGAACCTATTTATACAAGTCATTTGAGCCTTATTCACGTCTCTCGTGGGAAGTGGAGGAAGTGGAGTGATGGAGTAGTGGAGGTGTGTGTTGGTGTTACACGACCAGTCTTGCCCACTTCTCCTGTCACCGCTAACCGTCCATAACTTCCTAACACGTTCTTGTGATGGCGCGTTGCACGCCGCACGCCGTAAACCGCTGCACCAATACCCCAATATGTATCCCCAATTTGTGACATGATTGATGTCCGGAATGTGTGAATCGTGGATCCACGAAAGGTAGCATGTAATCTTGAATTGAATAACTGCGTTATTCGGGAAGTTGATACTTGTGAAGTATCATGTGTATTTTATCGTGTCTCGCATCATGGTGTGGTAAAGTGATGGGTGGTGACGCCTCACCGACCAATTAACTCCGACCGGGGTTGTATAACCAAGCCGGTGAAGTTGGACGGACGAGATGATCTTTGAGACACTCATCTCGCGACCGTTAATGAATTAGGGTTTTTGAAGAGGTGCACAAGCATCACTCTTGACTTGGTCGAAACCAAGTATGGGAAGGTTTTTGGAAAGGACCGCTTAGGGCATGTGTGTAGACAACATACCGGTGTACACGTCCATATCTCTTTGTCCCATGAAGGTGCAATCTAGGCCACTCAATTTGACCGACAAAGAGGAGTGGTGGAGATCGATTTTGTAATAGGAATTTGGTACCGCAAAAAGCCGCGTACCATGCTCACTTCCAGCGCGCATTCCAAGATGACCTAACTTGGTCGGTCTTGGACGACCGGTCTGGCGTGTAAGTGGTAGGCTGGTGTTCACGCCTACACCTGACTATCCCATGAAAACGTGATCTGAACCACTCAAATCGTCCGGCGAAGTTGAGCGGTCGAGATTAGTTTGCGGTTTGGGAGGTGTGACCACGCTAGTTTGAGCGCGCGTCTTGGAATGACCAGGCGTGATATGCCTTGGTCGATCGGGTGAAGGGATAGATGGGTCCACGGTGGTCATCTTTGGTATGACCAGGACACCTTAATCTAATCTTGGACCCTCCATTCGTCTTTGGAGAAGATGGACGCTCGTGATGCTCAAAACCCTAATTTGGGTTTCACGGCCGTGTAACCATGCTCTGTTTGGGCGCACGAATTAGGATAACCAACCATGGTTGGTCCTGACCGATTGGTCAGGTATGTAGGCGGGCCCACGGTGATTATGTTGACATGCTCTGGGCCCTTTGAATCTTCATCTACACCCTCCATCTATACCTGCGAAGATGGATGGTTGAGACCGTTTTGCGACACATGTAATATGCCGCAAACCCTAATTTTAGGGTTTTCCGCCCATACTGCTATGGTTTGGACGTTTTGGCAAGCTAGGCCAATTTCGGAGGGAGGCCGACCATGCGGGGTCCGCGTTGGTTTGGCAGTGGATATTCCATACCTGCTTGGGGGTGATGGAATTGATCTGGGTCATCCAATCATGCTTGTGGAGTTGGATGATTGTGATCATATCCGGACTGATACGGTCACTCCGGATGCTCAATCGGGCTAGTATAACACTCCGAGAGGGGCTCAATCGGGCTAGTATAACACACCGAGAGTCAGCCTGTACGGGTATTTCGTACATGGTTTCATTATAATGCTTGGAGGTTCGTGTTGCTCTGTAAGAGCAACACTCGATCGTCATGCCGCACCGATAATGAGTACGGGAAATACAAGGCTGATTGCGCATTAATTAATAATGCTAGAAATTCACGGGGTATATGGGATTGTTGCTATATGCTCCAACCTGGATGAATTTCGTGTATTCCTGAGAATAGGATTGTTGCCACATGCTCCATTCTAGGTGAATTAAGTGAGGGAGTATCCAACACTTATTGATGGCCTTATCTTTTACAAGATGTCAGCGCATAGTTTTCTGGCTTTTACAATTTTAACCTTAAATGAAATTCCACCATCAACACAGTGATTATGTATCCCTAGAATTTACTCGAAGTAACCCAAAAAGTGCACTTGGCCGGGTTCACTCGCATCTTATACTTTCGCATAGTTTGAAAGATCTCCCGAAGGTCATCAATGTGTTCGGATGCCACTTTGATTTTGACTAGCATGTCGTCCACATAGACCTCGATGGTGTAATGTATTTTGTCCTCAAACATGTCTTCCACCAACCTTTGATAAGTGGCGCCAGCGTTTCTGTTTATTAGTGAAAACTGTTTCTGCTGGTTTTGGTAAATTTGGGTGTGTGCGGATGAGAAACGAATCTAAACCCTAAACAAATGCACTGCACGGGAGTACTTTAGATTTGAGAGATCAATCTGTACAATTATGGCCTAAACCAAGAAATGGCCGTTCCAGACTTGCTTCGGTCACAAAGTGAAGGAGATGGGGTGGATCTTAGGGAGGGAAGTGAAGAAGGTGTTGAGATTGTGAAGGTGTTGGTTGCTTATGACTTGTATCAGAATATTGAACTGGCTTGCACAATGTAAGCTATCAGTTCTGGGTATTTTCTGAATATTGTGACAACACTTGGTTTTTTTCTGTGTTCTTTGGAAATAGGTGAAGGACCTATTTATACAAGTCATTGAGCGCAACCCTCATCTCATAGGAAGTGAAGGAGGTGAAGTGATGGAGTAGTGGGGTTGTGTAGGAGTGTTGATTGTTACACGATCACACCTTTGCCCACTTCCCTCATCACTGTTAACCGTCCATCTTTTCCTGACACGTTCTTGTAATGGCGCATTGCACGCTGCACACTGTAAACCGCCAGACCAATACCCCAGTAAGTATCCCCCAGTTTGTAACATGCTTGATGTCTCGAATGAGCAGATGATGGGACCTACCGCAGGAAATAGCATACAATGCTGAGTTAAATAACTAAGTTATTTAAGAAATTAATATTCATGAAATATCGTGTATACTCGATGCATGTAACGCATCGAAAACAATCAATATGTATGAAGCATCACTGTTTTAAAGCTTAACCGAATAAGTCGCGGATTAAGCGTCTTAAAATAGCATCACGTCCAACCATCTTCGAGTGATCGTTTGGAGGCCGCATGGGTGAGCCATCCCATGGTCGATCACTCCCTGTGGAAGAGTGGCAGACGGTGATCATCGAGATGCTTCATTGGTTGCCTAGTCTTTAACCTAAGCTGTCCGACCAAGCTGGCAAAGTTGGACGGAAGAGATGGTTCACGGTATATATTTGCGACCGTTGATGGAATTTTATGGTTTTTAGGAGGTGCGCAAGCATCCCTATTTGGCTTGACCGAATCCACACATGTGCGTCGATTTTGGTGGGACCGATCGGTCATGCATGGAGACGGCTCGTTGTTGTACACGCCTATATCTCTCCGTCCTATGAAGGCTTGATCTGGGCCACTCAATTTGATTGGAAAAGATGAGTGGTAATGATCAATTTGCGACAGAAATCCATTGCCACAAAGGATTAAAGCTAGGCTGCGTGACATGCCACTTTGGGGCGCGCATTTCGAGGTACCGAGTCCTAGTCTTCCTAGGCCGTCTGGCTATATGCAAAGGTGAGCCCACAATGATCATGTTGACACTCTTGGGACCTCTTAAGTCCATATCTACACCCTCCATCCAGGCTGGCGAAGATGAATGGTTGTGATCGAACTACGACAGATATGAACGCCACAAACCCTAATTATGGTTTTGAAACAGTCACGTATGCATGTATGACTTTGGCCAAACGGTTTGGCAAGTTGTGCTTCTCCTTTGGAGAGACCGACAGCGGGCCCACATTGGGCCGACGGTGAACATGTGTGCACCTCCCTAACGGTCCGAGGTACGATCTAAGCCATCCAAATATGCTGGTTAAGTTGGATGGTTGTGATCAATTTAAGACATTAGTGGAATTTTCGTGACTCTTGAAAAGCATCACGCCCATCGTGATTCGGGCAAACGTTCATGGCTCCATAACCACGCCGTGAGCAAACCGATCAGGTAGAGATAGAGTGGGCCCGCCAATGTGCGTGTTGGCGCCTCCTCAATCGTTCATGGTGCGATCTAAGTCGTCCAATCAGGCTGGTGAAGTTGGACGGTCGCGATCGTTATAAGACTGTCTCGAACAATCTTGCTCGTTCGAGCTTCTTCCAAGCGGCCCGGCCACCCTATTTTAGGGCTGGCGTTTTGGCACGCGGGAATCAAGGTGTGATGCTCGACTGGGCTAGGTCATAAATGGGCCCTCCGATGGGCATCACGGTGATCGCCTGCTCCTGCTAGGATTCATCTAGGCTGGTTAAATCATGCGGTCAACTTGCGTGGCCGTGATCGTTTCTGAGACTGATACGGACAGTCCATATTTCCCTTAGGAAATTAAATATGCTCAATCGGGCTAATATAAGCACACCGATATGATATTCCCTTTGTTAGAGAATGGTGTAGCCTGTACGGGTATTTCGTGCATAGCTCACTATTCACACTTGGAGATTCGTGTTACTCTGCTGAGAGTAACAATCAGTCGTCATGCCACGCCAATAATGAGAGTTCTGCTGAGAACAATACTGGAAATACTAGGCCAATCATGCATTAATTAATAATGCTAAAAATTCTGAGAATATTTGGGATTGTTGCCACATGCACAATTCTAGGTGAATTTTGTATATTTATTGAATTGCTTGAATAAATAAAGCGGAGAGGTTTTCTGCACTCATCGCTTATGAAACGGCTTTACCCTTTGCAGGATGTCAGCACATTATTTTTGGTTTTACAATTTTAGCCCTGAACTAAAATCCACCATCAACATTAAGTCCCCTTCCTTGCACGTAATGGTTGCACTATTACGGGGTAGGCATTAGATGGTGACAAATAAAGATAAAACTTATGAGACAAAGTTAGATGTTACCAGGAGAGATGGGTCGTCCTGTCCTTGGAGCATGTCATGTTCAAGAGGCGTCCAGGTAAGTGTTCCCCTAGCATGATGTCGGTTTATGTCATAATCCTCGACTCTGATGTGGATGAGCCCTATCAGGAGGAAGAGAACGTTGATGCAGCTTCCGGAAGGCATGTTGAAGCAGCTTCTGAAGCGAACGTCGAAGCGGATCCTGGAGAGAGCGTTGAAGCAGCTTCTGAAGCGAACGTCGAGGCGGATCCTAAAGAGAGCGTTGAAGCAGCTTCTAGAACGAACGTCGACGCGGATCCCGGAGTGAGCGTTGAAGAAGCTTCTAGAGAAAACGTCGACGCGGATCTCGGATAGAGCGTTGAAGCAGCTTCTATAGCGAACGTCGACGCGGGTCCCGGAAAGAGCGTGGAAGCATCTTCTGGAGCGAACGTCTAAGCGGGTCCCGGAGAGATCGTTGAAGCAACTTCTTCTGGAGAAAGAGATGAAATGCCTTCTTCTGGAGAGAGCGTTGAAACGTCTTCTTCTGGAGAGAGAGCTGAAACGCCTTTTTCTGGAGAGAGAGCTAAAACGCCTTCTTCTGGAGAGAGCGTTGAAATGCCTTCTTCTGGAGTGCGTTGAAGCGGCTTCTTCTTCAGTTTAATTTCCCCTTGCGAATTACATGCTTCTTGATTGACCATATCTCTTATGTTGAAGAAGTTCTTGACTGACGACGAAGGAATTTCATGCTGAGCCTCAGTCCCCAAGCGGGATTTATATGGTTATATCTTGTATGGTCGGTGGGTTTACCATAAAGATATCGCCATCTCGCCTCCGTGACTCTATTACTTCTCCATGGGAAAATAAAATATGCAGAAGTTCGGATTAACCCTGTCCGTAGCAGTTGTTGCTATGGTGAAGCTCGGGCTGGTATCAACAAACGAGCAACAACGTTTCTTGGCACAGGTTGTGATCAGAAAAGACTGGCAGGGAGAGGCGTGATAGGTACGGGCACGAAGTTGGAAGTCTTTATATAGTGGTAGAGCTTGTCTCATTATTATAGGGACAAGCTAATGATGGAGCCGATAGCTTCCTTGATGTTGCCTCATGGAACGAAAAAGAGAGAGACAGTCCCCTGCCCACGAATATCCACTGAGCCTTCGATTTGATATATGTTGTCACGCTGGGTTCATGAGGCCGTCTTTACATATGCGTTGCGTTTCATAGACGTCCAGGAATATCGCTGGTCTTTGACAATACGTCTGCTCGCTTGAGTATATCCTCGTCTTTGGACATCTTGGAATCCTGATGATAGCGTGCTTGCATCTTTCTAAATTCAGCATCTTTGATATGGGCAGTGTTGAGCAGTCTCCAGTCACACTCCTTTGCCATTATTATCTTTGGATCGTGTATTTGAGGAGTAGGGAAGTTCCTTCACGCGAATGACTTAACTAATAGGCTCTGCAAATATGATGAAGCTCTTTTCATGGAGAATTTGTATGTACCTCTTAAGTCCCAGGTGCAATCTCCTTTTGTAACGCAACTACTTCTTCTACGGGAGACGAAATTCTGAAAGCGTCTCTCATTGATGTTGTAGACATCGCTATCTTCTTGAGGCTGCTCCCTTGAGGTGTCGTCTCCAGTAGATCTGAAGATGTCCCGGGCTCTCTCTCGTCCGGGCTGACATAATAGGTGAACCCTTTATGATGATTTGGAGATGACAATATTCGTTGAATCTTCAAAAATGCTTCTTGTTGTAGTGCAGTCCAGACAAAACTTGTTCCTTTCTTCAGCAAGGGGGTGAATGAAGCAATAAGCTGGGATAGACCATGTATAAAACGTCGAATGTAGTTCACCTTGCCCATGAAGCCTTGGAGTTCCTTCACAGTTCGCGGAGGCGGCATCGTGAGGATAGCTTGTGTCTTGGATGGGTCCACTTTGATTCCCTCATCAGTCACCTGGAATCCCAGAAATTTTCCTGAAGAAACGCCGAAAGTGCATTTCAAAGGATTCATCTTCAACTTGTATTCACGGCACTCGAACACTTGTTGTAAGACTCCTGTGTGGGCTGCCCGAGCTTTTGATTTGACTATTATATCATCCACGTAGTCTTCAACTTGCTTATGCATCATGTCGTGGAAGATTGTCATCATAGCGCGTTGATACGTTGCACCGGCATTCTTTAAACCAAATGGCATTACAATATAATAAAAATTTCCGAGAGGAGTTCGAAAAGATGTCTTACTCACGTCATGCTCATACATCCTTATCTGATTGTAGCCGCTATATCCATCCATGAAGGAGAACACGCCGTATCCGCTGGTGGCATCCACTAACATGTCGATGTTAGGTAGAGGAAAATCATCTTTGGGGCAGCACTGTTCAAGTCTCTGAAATCCAAACAATACCTGATCTGTCCATTTTTCTTTTTTACCGGAACCACATTATCCAACCAGGTTGGATGATGAATGGGTTTGATGAAGCCAGCAGCTAGCAACTTCTAAATTTCAGTGTTGATTTGCTCTTCTACCTCGTGTCTGAACTGCCTCGGAGACTGTTTAACCGGATTGGATCCAGGTATGACATGTAGATGATGGGTGACCAATTTTTCATCTAAACATGGCATTTCTTCATACGTCCAAGCGAATATGTCCTGGTACTCTTTGAGAAGTTCCACTAGCTTCGTGCGTTTATCCATGCACAAGGTTGAGCTGGTGGAGATAGGCCTAGGAGATTCCTCATTCCCGATGTTAACGATTTCGATCTCATCATTTATGGAGTTGGTGCCATCTTGCAGCTGTCGTGGAGAATCTAGCACTTCTTCTTGTGTCCCATCGTTGTTGTAGCATTCCGTTGGGTGGAGAGACTGGGTAATAGTCTCCCCTGCTAATTGCTAATAGCGGCGTCGGTACACGGTTTTCCCTTTCTAGTTACGGCTTGCCACAAAAGTTTGTTCCCTCTTAGTGTGAGCATGGGTCGCGGCTTCACATGATGAAGAAGAATTGGGACGCCTTGTCAGCAAAGATGCATCATGGGGCTTGACCTTCAATGATGCAAGTCGGTCCTCTTCCTGGATTGACGCCCACGTGGGGAGTGGGATGCAATGAACTTTGTATGATTCTTCGCAGAGCTTATCTTGGTTCAAACAATTCCACTCCACATATTGGTGTGTAAGGAGACAATGATGCAGGAATACGAACGACTTCTTTATTCAGCATAGTCTTCAGGCATTGGTGATACGTCGAGGGGACGATCCTATTATCATGAATCCATGGTCTCCCCAGTATCATATGGTAGTCCGACTCCTTTTCTATGACTTCGAATTTCACCTTTGATTGGACGGTCCATACGGATAAATTCAGATTGACATACCCGTACGTGTTGGTTTGGTTTCCTTCAAAGTCTGTTATCGTGGTAGGCTATCGCACGATCTTGCTTGGTCGAACCTTGGCCGTCCTGAGTGTCTTGAGAGTAATCACGTTTGAAGATGCTCCCATGTCGATGAGGGCCCTTTAGAAATCTGAATCCTTGATGCGTGTGGTAACGTGTAAGGCCCGATTGTGACCTTTTTCCGCTATCATGTCTTCTTCTGTAAATGTGACATTATTCACAGACATCTCTGGTGTTTTCGAGGCTTCTGGACGCAAAGAAGTTAAATGCATGTCTAGGGTTATCTGGTTGATTGCAGCGAACGTCTCCGCCCGCTGATTCTTCGAGAGGTGTAAAAGTTAGCATAAACTTTCCACTAGAGAAGCCGCTTCCTGATCCACTGGCCTCTAGTTTATAGTGAAACTATTTACTTGAGGAGGATCGTTGAGAGGATCAGTCCCCAATGTAGAAATCTCCGTGACAGGAGAACCGCTCATATCTGATGTCATCTTGAAGAGAATATCGAGTATGTCGTTTATTGTTTCTTTGATCAGGTTCATGTTCTTCGTGTGAATCTCCTGCACCCGTGCTAACTCGATCAATGTTGGGATTCTTCTGGTTACACCATCAAATACACCGTTGGGAAGAGGGGTATCTTCATTAAAGGAACTTCGACTGGGATATGAAATTTTCGGGGGAGTCCTAAGACCAACCATTTTGAAATCAGCCAAATGGGATTGGGTATTGAAGAAATTAACTTCACAACCGAGAGATTAATCTCCCACTGTGGTCGCCAGTTATTTATGGGTGAAAACTGTTTTTGCTGGTTTTGGTAAATTTGGGTGTGTGGGGATGAGAAACGAATCTAAACCCTAAACAAATGCACTGCATGGGAGTACTTTAGATTCTAGAGATCAATCTGTACAATTCTTGCCTAAACCAAGAAATGGCCGTTCCAGACTTGCTTCGGTCACAAAGTGAAGGAGATGGGGTTGATCTTAGGGAGGGAAGCGAAGAAGGTGTTGAGATTGTGAAGGTGTTGGTTGTTTATGACTTGTATCAGAATATTGAACTGGCTTGCATAATATAAGCTATCAGTTCTGGGTGTTTTCTGAATACTGTGACAACACTTGGTTTTTTCTATGTTCTTTGGAAATAGGTGAAGGACCTATTTATACAAGTCATTGAGCGCAACCCTCATCTCATAGGAAGTGAAGGAGGTGAAGTGATGGATTAGTGGGTTCGTATAGGAGTGTTGATTGTTACACGATCACACCTTTGCCCACTTCCCTCATCACTGTTAACCGTCCATCTTTTCCTGACACGTTCTTGTAATGGCGCGTTGCACGCTGAACGCTGTAAACCACCAGACCAATACCCCAGTAAGTATCCCCCAGTTTGTAACATGCTTGATGTCTCGAATGAGCGGATCATGGGACCCACCACAGGAAATAGCATACGGTGCTAAGATAAATAACTAAGTTATTTAAGAAATTGATATTCATGAAATATCGTGTATACTCGATGCATGTAACGCATCGAAAACAATCAATATGTATGAAGCATCACTGTTTTAAAGATTAACTGAATAAGTAGCGGATTAAGCGTCTTAAAATAGCATCACGTCCAACCATCTTCGAGTGATCGTTTGGAGGCCGCATGGGTGAGCCATACCCTGGTCGATCACTCCCTGTGGAAGAGTGGCAGACGGTGATCATCGAGATGCTTCATTGGTTGCCTAGTCTTTAACCTAAGCTGTCCGACCAAGCTGGCAAAGTTGGGCGGACGAGATGGTTCAAGGTATATATTTGCGACCGTTGATGGAATTTTAGGGTTTTAGGAGGTGCGCAAGCATCCCTCTTTGGCTTGACCGAATCCACACATGGGCGTCTATTTTGGTGGGACCGATCGGTCATGCGTGGAGACGGCTCGTTGTTGTACACGCATATACCTCTCCGTCCTATGAAGGCTTGATCTGGGCCACTCAATTTGACTGGCAAAGATGAGTGGTCATGATCAATTTGCGACAGAAATCCATTGCCACAAAAGATTAAAGGCTGCGTGACATGCCACTTTGGGGCGCGCATTTCGAGGTGCCGAGTCCTAGTCTGCCTAGGAGGGCCGGCTACATGCAAAGGTGAGCCCACAATGATCATGTTGACACTCTTGGGACCTCTTAAGTCCATATCTGCACCCTCCATCCAGGCTGGCGAAGATGGATGGTCGTGATCGAACAACGACAGATATGCAATGCTGGAAACCCTAATTAGGGTTTTGAAACAGTCATGTATGCATGACTTTGGCCAAACGGTTTGGAAAGTTGTGCTTCTCCTTTGGAGAGACCGATTATGCGGGGCCCACGTTGGGCTGACGGTGAACATGTGTGCACCTCCCTAACGGTCCGAGGTACGATCTAAGCCATCCAAATATGCTGGTTAAGTTGGATGGTTGTGATCAATTTAAGACAGTAGTGGAATTTTCGTGACTCTACAAAAGCATCACGCCCATCGTGTTTCGGGAAAACGTTCATGGCTCCATAACCACGCCGTGAGCAAACCGATCAGGTAGAGATAGAGTGGGCCCGCTAACGTGCGTGTTGGCACCTCCTCAATCGTTCATGGTGCGATCTAAGCCGTCCAATCAGGCTGGTGAAGTTGGACGGTCGCGATCGTTTTAAGACTATCTCAAACAGTCTTGCTCGTTCGAGCTTCTTCCAAAGCAGCGCAGCCACCCTATTTTAGGGCTGGTATTTTGGCACGCTGGGAAGCAAGGTATGATGCTCGACCAACTAGGTCATAAATGGGCCCGCTGGTGTTCATCACGGTGATTGCCTGCTCCTGCTAGGGTTTGTCTAGGCTGGTTAAATCATGCGGTCAACTTGCGTGGCCGTGATCATTTCTGAGACCGATACGGATACCCGCATTTCCCTTAGAAATTAAATATGCTAAATCGAGACTAATATAAGCACACCGATATGAGATTCCCTTTGTTAGAGAATGGTGTAGCTTGTACGGTATTTCGTGCATACCTCACTATTGACACTTGGAGATTCGTGTTACTCTGCTGAGAGTAACACTCAGTCTTCATGCCACGCCAATAATGAGAGTTCTGCTGAGAAAAATACTGGAAATACTAGGCCAATCATGCATTAATTAATAATACTAAAACTTCACAGAATATTTGGGATTGTTGCCACATGCACCATTCTATGTGAATTTTGTATATTTATTGAATTGCTTCGAATAAATAAAGCGGAGAGGTTTTCTGCACCATCGCTTATGAAACGGCTTTACCCTTTGCAGGATGTCATCACATTATTTTTGGTTTTACAATTTTAGCCCTGAACTAAAATCCACCATCAACAGTTCCTCAATCCGAATGGCATCTTAGTGTAACAATATATCCCTCTGGGTGTAAATAAAGATGTATGTTCTTGATCCTCGGGAGCCAGGGGTATTTGATTGTATCCCGAGTATCCGTCCATTAGTGTTATCGCCTTGTATCCAACTATGGATTCCACTAGTTGATCGATGCAGATCCTAACCCCTCCATTCCTTTTAGGGACTATCACCATGCTAGATATCCATTGCGGATATTGAGCCTTTCGAATGATCCCAGCCACTTGTAGTTTCTTTAACTCGGCCTCTACTGCTGCTTGTAACTCGGGTACAATTCTTCGCATCTTTTGTCGGATCGGCTTGAATTTGGGATCTATCCTTAGGTGATGTGAGCATACCTCCGGGTCAATTCCTTACATATCGTGCATTTGCCAAGCGAATACGTCTATGTGTTCCTTCAATAGAATTATGTTTGCTTTGTTTGTTCATCCGATAGCAGGGTTCCAATTCTTACTAACTTTGGTTCTTCCTCGGTCTCTAAGTTGATCTTTCAGGTAGACTCTAAGGCCGAGAAGTTGGGCTTTGGCTCTTCGACCGACGCCGCCTCCTTTGATTGCTATAAGATCTCTTTCTCGCCTGCTTCGTAGGTTGTGATGTCTTGTGAGAGTACCTTCTCCAGTTCTTCCCCAACTTTAATTTCCTTAGCTTTTTTCTTTTCTCGACGCTGTCTTGATCGCCTTTCTTCATTTTGTTGGATATCTAACTGCATGCACTGTCTTGCGGCATGGGGATCGCCTAGCACTTCCACAACCCCTCGGTAAGATGGGAACCTTAATCTTTGGTGGTATGCCGATGCCACCCATTTGATGCCTCGCGATCCGGGGCCCGCCGAGGATCGCCTCATAAGGTGATACGACGTCTACAATACAGAAGGTGGTAAGCGTATCCAAATATCCCTCTCCATCCGAGACTCTGAGAGTGACTTCTCCCTTTGGTACGGTCACTGTACCATTGAAGCCGTAGATCCGATAAGTTGAAGGGATTAAAATGTCATCAGATAGCTCCAATCTTTTAAACATGTCGTAGAAGAGGACCTCGACTGAGCTCCAACTGTCCATCAGTATTCTCTTGACTCCTCACTCCTTAATGAGTAAGGTGATCACTAGGGGATATCCATGTGCTTGGCCATTCGACGGGACATGTTTTGCTGAGAAGGTGATCGACTGCATCATCCAGGGTTCCATAGGTAAATTTTTTGCTACACTGAAGATCTCCTTTCCTGCTCGATCCCTCGTATGGATTCTCGAAGTAATGCCGGTTCATAAATCGAACCCTTGAGTTGCCGAGTGTGATATGGTATTGCAGGTGAACTGGGTTCCGCGATCGATCCTTACTTGGTGTACAGGAGCGTCAGGCTAGGTAGGTGTCGGCGTTGTTTTAACAAAGTGTCGCAAGTACCCATCTCGGATCAGATGTTGGATAATGTCTTTTACCTCTCGACAATTGTTAGTCGAGTGGCCTCAGTACTGATGGTAATGACAAAACTCGGGATGGTTTCTTGTCTCATCAAACCGGATTCCCCTAGTCTTTGGGTATCGATGTCGTTTCTCTTTTCTACTTCCTTGAATATTTCTTCCAACGGGTGCGTTTATAGGCGTGTAAGTTCTTGGTTCATGACGAGGCTTATTTCCTTTCTCGACCCATTCCTTCTTGCCCGAGCCTTCTTCGTGGTGTCATAGGCCTTTTTCCGATCGCTTTGAGTCTCCCCGAGAGCAGCCTCTACTGCAGCGGCGGCTTCTTGTACTCCTCATCCTACGCCCCCTCTTGTATCTCTTCTAATGCGATGTAATGCTCTTGCATCTTCCTCATTTCCCTCAACTTTGTGGTTTCTCGGTGTACATCGCTATCCAGATGGGGTCAGACTTTCCCAATGAATTTTCAAACCCAAAGATATGTTGGTCGACAGGTACCTTCCCGATATCGGTACACAACTTCCCCCATCTGTCTGTCAGAGACCTTAAGGGTTCCACGAACCTTCGTGCCAGCGTGAATAGCTTATTTACCCTTGGCCGAGCAATGTTGTTATGCATATAGGTTTCAAGAAATGTTTCCACTAGGACGCCATAATTGCCTATGGACTCATCGGGCAGGGTGTAGAACCAGTTCTTCGCCTCGCCTTCCGGACTTGCCGGAAAAAACTTGCACATGACTACATCGTAGTTCTTCCATTGTAGTAGAGACATGATATACATCTTGATATGCTCCCCTGCATCGCCGGTGCCGTCAAATCTGGATGGGAAGGTAGGAAGTGTACACTTTGGAGGGAATGGAATTCGTTCAAGCTCCTTGGTGAATGGAGTTTTCTGTGCTTCACTGATCACTTCTGCCAACTTGTCGTCTTCGCCATATCCATCCAACTTCTTGACCATCTACTCAAGTTGCTTGAGTTTATCCTTAGTTGTCGCGTCGGGTCTCCCATTTTGCACTTCTTCATCGGTTGAGGATCTCTCCGGAGGACCATACCCGCTTCTTGTACGGCTAGGGTCGGGTACACATTCTCGGCCAGGAGGTGGAGTTCGGGTACGTCTTGATCGGGTGTGGTTGTTGGAGGCTCCTCGGCTCGATGACCCTCGTGACCCAGATCTCTGGTTCCGAAGTTGATAGTTTTCATGCTCTTGTGCCAAATTTCTTATATGCAATTCCTCATCAGTCTTCTCGCTTCTCTCGGTTTGCCGAATTGCTATCAATGTCGGGTTTGTGCTCTCATGGATGGAATGACCATTCACATGGTTCCCTACCATGTTTGGTGGTACGGCCATTTCCAAACGTACTTGTTTAAGCCTCTCTCCCTCTTGATCTAGGGCAAATTGATACTCTGCGCGTTGCCTTGCTCGCCTACGGTCCTCTCGCATCATTTGTGCTTCATCGTCGTCCTATGTGTCCGATGCAGTCATTCCATCTACCATATCCCCTGATCTCAGTTGGATCGGGTTGATCCGCAATCCTCTTGGGGAAAGATCATCGTCTCGGCCAAGATCGACTTCTTCGTTGACGGTTGCCATGCCTCTGCCCGGTGCTTGGGATTCTTCTTGCTGGTGCTGTCGGCTATTTTGCTATCGATAATCCGTCACTCCTTCTGCGCGCTAGTTCTCGCTTTCTGATCCGATTCTTCGGGATCTCGCCCGTCTGTGAAGTACTTGCCATCGGATCGGGTATGGTTTGTATCCTTGGCCGCCCGTCCCTACCTACGTCCGCAAAAATATATAGTACTTCACTTTGAACTATTTTGAAAAGGTTAAGGATGAAGTACAACGATTCTATTTAGAGAAAAAAAGTTCACCCAAGTACGATTCCTTTTACTTTGACATGCTGAACTCACCAAAATAGATAGTTTTGACTAATAGGATAGTTTTTGAAATGTTGTTTTGTTACGTCGCTTTCAGTACTTTTCATATGCATTAATCATCATTTGTCCTAACATTCCTTGTGCCAGAAATCATTAATCGTCCGTGCATTTGATCGGAAAGTTTCTTTCTTGGCCAAGGTTTGTAGTGATGACTTCCGCCAATCGTTTTTCCGGTGTAGAGCTGTCAATTTTCAACCCGGCTTGCGGGTTGACCCTAGCTTGGCTTGTTTCAACCCGGCTCGGCTTGTCCCGTTGGCTAAACAAGCCGGGCTAGGGTTAGCATATCTAGCCCTAGTAGAAAACAAGCCAAGCTAGGGTCAACCATGGGTTACAAAATCAACCCGTGAGTATATGCTCATATAGTCGCTCATATAGTCATATGTCCGATTTTGGTTGATGTGAGACAAAAAAATATTCCCGTGATATCATTTTATATTTTTTCAATAATCGAAATTTATATCTTATTTACAATTGAATGACAACCAATAACTTGAAATTTACATTCAATAGAACCAAAGAAGCCTACACCTAAGAAATAAAAACACATTTTACGTTTATTATATACATATTAACGAATAACAATTAGTAATTAAATCCTTTGTATTACTTTAGATCATCAATCCCTTCACATTCCATATCAATAAAATAGAGATATCAAATCCAAAATAAATTGATTCATTAGCACCAAAAAAATAAAATTATTTTTAAATAGAAATACTTGAATTTTGTGTGGCTTAGTAAAACAAGCTAACCCGTGAACCCGCCAAGCCAACCCGTCTGGGCTAGGGTTGAGATTTTGGGCTTGTAGATGAATAGTACTAGGGTTAGGGTTGATCTAGCTTGTCAACGGGTTGACAAGCCAGGGCCGGGTTGACCCTAGCTTGGCCCGTTGACAGCTCTATTCCGGTGTCTCAACTACGCAGGTTGCTAAAACAAGATTTCTTGATCCTTTCCTCGGAATTCCGCAAGGATAGCTTTACCTTGGGATTCTTTTGGCTTTCTAACGACGCTGTAAGGCTCTTGTTATGGGATTAGGATGAGAATGTCACCAAAGTGCTCACCATACCCTTTCTAGCCATAGTTTTGGCAACCCTAACTCAATGATTTTGAGTTGGTTTTGCCGCTGCTACAGTTGTGTGTAATTATCCTATGACGATAAACGACCAGCGAGATGAAGTTTTCATTCTAGCTTCTACCAAACATCAAAGATGATATTTCTGGGAGCTTTTGAATCTTTCTAACAACTCGTCTGAGTCATAAATGGAAACACAATCGACCATAACTCAAATCTGAGACCCTAATTATTTCAAGAATTTGACGTAAAGAAAATGTTTTCCAAAGAACAAACCACGAGTTTTTTTTCGACTCGAAATCGTAAGATTAGGAGATTTTTACTTAACACGAGACAAGAGTACGATGGTTCAACCTGTTAACAGAGTTCTTCTACTCAATCAGAGATGAAAACTCCGTGAGCTCAACAAATATTCGACAAAAACAGTTGTAAGAGACACGATTTTCAGAAGAAAGGTTGCTTCAAAAGACTCATCTACCAACTTATATGCTCACCACAAGAGTTTTTCACTTAAGCGTCAACTAACATCGTAAGATGTTTTAGGAGCTTTTGAATCTTTCTTTAATGGTTTTATGCAAGGTATCTAAAGACGTTACACGGTCCCCTTAGTCGGCGCCAGAATGTAGATGTAGATAATCCTACTACTACATCCAAAGAATCATAAACACACACATATTGAAGTAAGCAAGCAAGAGATGCACAAGAACACAAGATATACGTGGTTCGGTATGATTACCTACGCCCACGGGGGTAAAGAGATGATCTTATTACTTGATTCAAAGTTATAAAGGGTATATCTCACTAGCAAGCTCTCTCTTCTCACCGTAAAGCTCTTGGTGTTCTCTCCTCTCTCACTGATTACTCGGTCCTTAACACTCTACATGACTCTCTATTTATAGCTACACATGATGATACATCCAAGTTACAGTGTGAGTCGTGGTACATCTTCCTTGATATCCTTCTCGGGCGATGAATGATGTCTTTTCCGAGATGTTGGGCCGAGCCTAGTGGTGTCTCCTCCCGATGTCCTTCCACCAAATGTTTATTGCTCAGTGAGTATGGCCGATGTCGTCCTTGATTCTCTCAGCCCGAGTTTTACTTTGACCAGATCCTTCTTATCCTTTCACGTGCTTTGCCAGAGCATTTATTATCCTTGTACCCGATAGGCATCACATCAGAGTTTTACCTTTACACGTATCGACTTCACGAGCTACTTTGGCATCTCTTTTCTTGCGCCAATCTCGGATAGAATGATTCGGTGCTTCATACTCCAGCTATTATTGATACAATATTGTCTAGGATTGCTCCACCTGGATCTGTGGATTATTCACACCTACATATAGAGTACAGAACTACAGATATGTATTTATTAATTTCGTTGGATCTTTTTCGTACATTTCGTTGCTTTTTCATTTTCATCCATTCACTAAAGGGCTAATCCAAATTTGCAACCTGGGCTATTTATTTTTTGTGAACGTATTACAAGGGCCCAAAGCTGCTTTTAGGGATTTTGGGGTGGGCTACAGCCTGGGTAAGCCGCCCCCTCCCTCCGTCACTGATACAAGGTACTTTCATAGCTTGCCAATTTATGAAGAAAAAGTAAAACACACCATCATGCATTTCAAGAATAACAAGCCTTGATTCCCAGATGTTTATCCATTTACATTTTTCAAGAACCGTTTTTTTGGGAACTACTCCATTTTGGAGGGGGACTACTATTTCTTTTTTGGGTGGATATTAGAAGTAATTTTGAGTCACCCCTTATCCTAATTTTTTGTTAATACCAAACTTGCCCCTTGGTAATTAAATTATTTAGTGTAATGATTAATTAGTGTTAGTATAATGATTAATTAGTGAGACGGACTCACCCGAATCAGTGACTCACCTGCTAATTTACTGTCCAACGTCGATTGCATCTTGGAATACCTTGCTCACTCAAATTTCAACCATACCAAACTCAAATTATCCCCCCACATTTACCATAACGCCTCAGACAACCATTTCCCAAATCCTAAAACAATCAGCACCAATATCTGTAATCTCCTCTTTCTGTTTTCTATTTTGGACTTTATGGTTGTCTAAGAATGAATTAATATACGGCCAAAAGCATACAACATCAGAAGAAATCTTAGCCTAGGTTAAAAAACAACAACAAGAATTTTCTGTGGCACTAGATTCCTTACCTCCGGTCCTACCGGGAGATTCAACAATACTTAACCACCCAGGAGGCGCCAAAAAGATCTCATCAATCTTGGTAGGATGGTCCACTCCGAACATTAACTGGATCAAGATTAAAACGGACGGGGCAGGTAGGGGTCATCTGGGTTTTGCGGGTGCAGGTTTCATTTGCAAGGACACCGACGCACATACTGTAACGGCTCTAGCTCAACCTTTAGGAATTATGGCTGCTTTAACTGCAGAAACTTGGGCTCTACTTTTGGCTTCAAGAATGACAACAAAAAGGCAATGGATAAAAGTTCTCTTTGAGACGAACTCAGAGAACCTTCTGCGGTTCATCCCCCCCTTGGCACATCACAGGGATGATTGAAGAAAAAAAGAATAGAATTCGACATATTTCGCAGGTTGCTATCCAACACAACTACAGATAATGCAACCAAGCTGCAGATGCAAGTCAAACGGGAAATTTCTCAACCAATATATGGGACCAGGCAATGCCCATTTTTATCAGTCAAATTATGTATCATGACTCTGTGGGTACCACATACCCACGTCAAATTGTAACCTAACCCTTTTTTCTAATAAAATGCATGCTTAAAAAAAATTTAATTAGTGAGGTTAGATTAATTAGTTGGGTGTTTTTAAAAGAATAATTTTTGAGAAGAAGGTTTTTTTTTTTTTTTTTTTTTTAAGATGGTTGGTTTCGAAATGAGGGTTTTGGGTACTTAGGTATACTTCAAATTTAGTTAATCATGCTTGAATAGGCAAAAACTTTCGAAAAAATTTAAATTGTGTAAACTGATTTCAGCTATGACAATAGGGTTCGGCTACGAAACAGGTAGCCGAAATCTTCTGCAAGTGTAGTTCAGTTAATGGTTCTGAAGACATAGGTAGTCGAACTCAGCTTTAATGGAGTTTCTGCTTTTAGAGAAAAGTTCGTCTAGGAAAAAGAAATTGCGAGGTAACCGAACTAAAAGTTCGGCTAGGAAATTTTTTTTTTTTTTGCGACGTAACCGAACTAGAAGTTTGGCTAGGCTAGGAAAAATATTTTGCGACGTAACCGAACTTTTCTCTGAAAGCAAAAACTCCATTAAAACTAAGTTCGGCAACCTGCGTCTACAAATTTTTTTTTGTGAAATAGCCGAACTTTTCTTCATGTTCTTCGTTTCCATCAGGTTCGGCTAGTTCGACAAAGGTTTTCCCAAAATTCCTAGCCGAAGTTCTATCTGCAACTTCCATTTTCAACTCATTTTGATGATTACTTCTCATTTTTTCAAACGTAATGGGTTTGTTATTAAGTTATATATATAGAGGTGGTGATGGTGGTGGTTGGTGGTGGTAGCTGGTGGTTGGTGGTGGTGAACGTCGGTGGTGGTGGGAGGAGGTGGTTATATATATATATGTTGTTATTAGGTTGGTTTTGAATTAAATTAGGTTAAGGATATGTTAGTCATTTCCACACTTTAAGACACCCCTTATAACTATAGAGTGGGTATTCTTATCACATAGTAGTCCCCCTCCAAAATGGAGTAGTGCCCAAAAAAACGGTTCTTTTTCAAAGCAACATGTAAAGTAATCAACTTAGATTTTATGGTACAACCAATCCAATTTGCTGTAGTGATCTACACTACATATGAGAATCAGGCTCAATCTACAGGATCTTCTCTGTAAGATTGAAAGGATAAAACCTCAAAGAGGCAGAAGAACAAAACACAAACAATTCTATTCGATAACTGGAATGGGAAAATTTTTTGTTACATGTTAGGGAATCCAATTGGACATGTGCCAACCACACTCTGACAATACTAAATATATCGGGGTGCCTTATACACGGGTGCCCTATAAGCATACTTACTATTATAGGGTACGACATGGGACATGACATTACTATGATGAAAATATGACATTGTGAACAAACAGATCTTTTTATCAGTCTAATACCAAAGAATAAGGGAGATAATACTTCTAAGGATCACATGCCAATAAGCTTAGTGAAAAAGCGGGGTTCTAACAACCTCACACAATATTTCGTTTAGGAAATCAGATCGACAAACTCCAATATACTTGTGAGAGCACCAACTAATAAAGCGAGCTCAATCAAGAAATATATCCAAGAGTTGTATCTCAGTTTCACAATGTAATCAGCAAATCAAACAGATAGAAATCTGCGAGCCTAATTATTATGTGAAACAACTTGAACGATACCAAAGACCAATGTTCAAGTGTCAATCAATTTATATCAACAACCAAAGGTTGGATTATCTAATTGATTGAACTACGCACAACCTGCAATATTTCAATTATAAAAACAAATATAATGCGGAAAATAAATAACACAGACACCAAAAATTTTGTTAACGAGGAAACCGCAAATGCAGAAAACCCCCGGGACCTAGTCCAGATTGAATACCACACTGTATTAAGCCGCTACAGACACTAGCCTACTCCAAGTTAACTTCAGAATGAAATATAGTTGAGCCATAACCAATATCACACTGATCAAGGTACAGTTGCGTTCCTTACGCCCTAGAACCACGCGGATTTCGCGCACTTGATTCCCTTAGCTGATCTCACCCACAACTAAGAGTTGCTACGATCCAAAGTCGAAGACTTGATAAAAAAATATGTATCACACAGAAAAGTCTACTAAATAGATAAATCTGTCTCCCACAGATATACCTACGAGTTGTGTTCCGTCTTTAGATAAATCAAGTTGAACAAGAACCAATTGATAAACCAGACTTATATTCCCGAAAAAAAGCCTAGTAATATCAATCACCTCACAATAATCTTAATCGAACAAGATATTGTGGAATCACAAACGATGAGACGAAGGTGTTTGTGACTACTTTTCAATCTTGCCTATCGGAGAATAAATCTCGAGCAAATCTTAAAGAAGATAGTACTCAATCACAATAGAAAACATCAAGATCAGAACACGCAACTACAGAGAAAATAGTTGGGTCTGGCTTCACAATCCCAATGAAGTCTTTAAGTCGTTAACCAACTGGATTCTAGAAAACCTAAGGTTAAAGGAGAATCGACTCTAGTCGCAACTATTCTCACACAGGAGGTGTGGGGATTAGGTTTCCCAATTGCTAGAGTTCTCCTTTATATAGTCTCCAAATCAGGGTTTGCAATCAATGTTACTATGGTAACAAAGCACTCAATATTCACCGTTAGATGAAAACCTGATTAGATTCAAGCTAATATCTTTCAACCGTTAGATCGAACTTAGCTTGCCATACACAAATGAAATGTACCAACATTTAGATAAAGGTAACCGTACCTAAAGGTAAACACTTAGTTGGTTCAACAATAGTTAACCGAGGTTAGCCATATGAACACTTTCATATAAACCTTATTCATCTTTATCACAACTAGTTCAAATGACTTAAATAAAACTAGTTAGAGAGTTGTTCAATTGTTTATATTCTCATAGAAGTATACAAGACACAATTGAAGCAAAATCGATTTTGATTCACTTGAATCATTTCATGAACATTATATCCACGGTTTGCAAAAGATTTCATTCCTTAATTTATAAATGTATTAGTTCATGAACAAACCGATTTTAGAACATAACCTACTCAAGTACGCAAACGTGTACGCATACTTAAGTAGTCGGACTGAGTTTGGTTTCGCCAGTACGCGAACGGGTACGCATACTTACAACCTCAGTTGAATTCCGGAACTTGGACTTACGCCAGTACGCAGACGGGTACACATACTTAGTTCCCGGACTTCCATGAACCAACAAGTACGCGTACGCGTACGCATACCATGGTTCCCGGACTTGGACCTTACACAAATGTGAATACACACACTATGTTTATATCCAATCATGGTTACATGTTCTAAACTCTCGTTTCAATCATTGAAACATTTTTAGAAGACGACAATAGATGTCTCACACAACTATTAGCTCCAAAGAAATTTTCAAGTGATTGAATGATCAATACGTAAACATTCCGAGTCTACACCAAATGATTGCATCACACAAATCATGTAAGATGTTATAAGGCGATTTTCACATGATCATATTTTGACTTTCGTCAAGAATAAAAGATGAACTTGGTTAAATCGAAAGCTTACCAACACATATTTAGATAAAAGATAAGCGAGATAAACTCTGCTCAAAATATCAAGTGTGTATAATGAAGTCTCATATAGCAATACGACTTTTGTCTCAAATATAGAGTAGATAGACTCGAGTCATAGATGAGTTCAAGTCTCCACATACCTTTTGTTGATAAAGTTCCACAAGTTCCCTTGAGTAGTTCTTCATCTTCATTCGATGAACGCCGTGAAGTCTAAAGGTCAACTACACTTTCTATCCTAATCCGAGACTTAGCTATAAGTAGACTAGAAATCAAGACTTATAGTTTTGGCAACTAAACTTGACAAATAAGCTTGAGATAGCAACGCTTGAGTTCACCGAAGCAAAGTGCTCTAACAATCTCCCCTTTGTCAATTTTAGTGACAAAACTATCAATACATATGGATTACAAAATAAATAAACTTTGTAGCTTCTCATCCAAATGCTTGATCTCTTTGGTTCTTCAACATTACTCAAATCTTCGTCACTCTAAGTAATCCGGTGATTTTGAACGTGTTCAACTCAGTATCATAGTTGTTGAAGATAAGTAGCTATAACAATAAGAAAACAGTAGTTCTTAATCATTGTTATACAATGTCATAGTATTATTACACGGCATCAAAGTCCAATTGTATCACAACTTTGACAACAATACTATGGTGATATGTATCACCCCCCCTTAGTCAATACTTCATCTCACAATGAAAACCACCCCCCTTACATAATGATCCGTAAACCATATGTATTTGTAGTGTGAACTACACATTAATTCTCCCCTTTTTGTCAATATAAATTGGCAAAGGTAAAATCAGTGGGATCCTAATGAAATTTCCATAGAAATACTTCATGACCAAAAGAGAACATATCAACTTTTTTTTCGATGATTTCACATAGTCGAAACTTATGGTGGGTTTGGATGTAGAATTTTAAGGTGGAATTTATGGGTGGGAATTTGGTAGGATTACGTTTCCCCTTTGTACGTTTGGTTGCCCAAATCCTTGGAATCACGTTTCCCTCGGATTCGGTTTTCAACAAATTCTCCATATGGAGTCCAGACCCTCCCCTAAGATTTCTTTGGGAAACTTATCAAGGGATTTATGGACCCACTTTTTTTAACTCTAAATCCTATATATATGCAATTTTAAGATTTGAGGGTAATGCCAAACGGTATAAAGACTTTAAAACAAGAAAACTCTATAAATCCTAATAATTTTAACTGAGTTACCAAACACACAAGGAATTTACATGAATCCCATAATTTCTAATTGATGCGTGTCGTAGGTGCAATCAAATTAATTCAATATTTCCACTTAATTAAAAATAATATAATGGAAGTCAAGTTCGTTCCCACGAGGAGCAAGTGATCTTAGTTGTAAAAGTTGTCACGAAAGGGGGTGTAAAAATAAAAATAAAGAAAGCAATTAAAATCGAAAGTTGAAAGATGAAAGCAATAAGAGAGAGAAGATCAAGGAATCCTTCTTCGTTACTAAACAATGAATCAAGTTATGTTCTATTCTACTTGTTATTAGTCACAAATTATCACCAACCGTAGGTTAAAGGTGTCCGCTTTAGCTAGCCCCAAAATCCCTAATTTCACCGAGTAACAAAGTCCGCTTAGTTATCGATTCTATTCAAAAAGAACCACCTTGAGGTCCGCTTACAAGATGTAATTCCCAGAATGCATTAAGATTTATGAATTTAGGTTTAGTACTAGTAGTTAAACTCGGTTCGCTTGGTTCACTTTCTAGCGTTGTTTCTACACACAATTGCTCCACGGAATCCCTCCGCAAGGTCTCGTGTTTGCTACTTATGTAAAGAGTCAAGAAACGATTACTTATCTCCTAACTTTCACTAGCATTAGATTAAACTAACAAATCAATTTAGCATGCATTCTAAACAATCTATCAATCAATCATGAATGTCTTTAAGATCATTCCTATTAGTAAAAACAAACGATAATCATGTGAAAAACTTCAAGATAGAATTAAAAACAAAAACTCAAATCATATTAAGAACTAGGAATTCATCCTCAATCAATAAAATTAACTACTCATGTTAAAAAGTTCACACAAAGAATAAGAAAAGAAAAGAATTGTGTGTGTAGAAAGGTGTGTAGAAGTTGTAGAAAACTTCTCTATTTATAGGCTTCAAAATTCTCCAAATCTTCCAAGGATTAGAATCCTTTTCCTTTTGCAATTCAATCTCCAAATCCAAGCTTTTCTCAACTCTTCCACCTTCTCTTTCCAAATTTGAGTCCAATTCTCCATCCAATTCCTAGCCCAAGTCTTCATACCCATGAGAGAAGTCCATAGAAAATTCGGGAATTTTTGGCTCGCCGGAAAACTGGGATTGTGGCCGGAATTTGGCCGGAAAACGTCAGCCGGAAAGTGTCTCAGTGACGGCAAAGTCAAACCAGGCCACCGGTCAACGAGTCAGACCGCCGGTTAACCGGGTCAACTTCGAAGTGGGCGACCGAGTCAAACCGAGCCAAAGACATTTGTCGACGAGTCAGGTCATGACTCGGATGTGAGTCAACCCGTTCTTGAGTGAATTGCTGTGCCTAACCTGCACAGGGCCAAATCTTTGTGGATGCACAATGATTGTGCTTCGGCCCATGATGGCCTGTGTACAACTCACTCATTCAATCCTCCCTCAGAATTCAAGACAATACCTACACAAAGCACCAACTCCATTGGAATAGACACCGATCCACGGCAAATCTTCCCCGAATTGCACCACCAGCTTCTAAGTATCAACAAAGGCCACATCTCACTTTTTGTGTGCCAATACCAGTGACAAACACCACCCGCAATGCGGCCTTCACTCAGTCATCACCACAATTACCCATTAGCTCCATCATTTCTTGCAAGCCTCGCCACTAATTCCGCATCAAACAACTCGACCGAGCCACCGCAACTCAAGAGCCACTAGCTCAGGCGGAACGCAATCTTTCATTGCATTTGTCAGAAGCTTACCACATGCACCAGCCACATCTTTTCATAAGTTCAGCTGCACTTGGACTCCTTGTGCAAACTCTTCACAAAGACAGCCTGTTGCCATTCCAATATCCACAGACCTGACTCAATTTCAAAGACCAAAACTTCATTGCAATCCATTTGAACCTCCAATGCAACCTCAGGACCACTCCCTCAACTCCATTACATTCCACAACCAAGTGCAACCCATTAACTTCTCAATCTAAAACATGATTCTGCGACACTTATTCCTTGCATCACGGCCGGCCCGAACCCATGACCATCCTCCGATAAACCCCCGAGTTCAACAGCCCAAAGCTTGCGTGCAGCTTGCAATTCTGTAGTTCCATTCTTGCGCTTAACCGCACCCTCGCAACAAATCACTTCCACCCGACATCAAAGCCTCGGTTGCTTCCTAGCCATTGCATCCCCCAGTAACTCATTTGTAGCTATCATTTCATTCTTCATTTTACAGGGCGACAAAAACCATTCTTCTCAATCATGAAACCCCAAATCAACAAAGCACCAACCCATCTCGCAAGCAGATCACCCAACACTGAATCAACAAAGCAGAAGAACACTCACTCCCGGTAACCACTAGAACCAACAATTCACCAAGCTCGGACTTCCCATAACCACCATCTATCAACCCCTTTGCAGTTCTCTTCCATTCTCTCACTACTAGCCGTGGTGCAACCAATTGATATTGACTCCACAACTGCCAAGCTCGTCGAACCACGAGACTTCTCAAGCTCCCCGCATTGTTCTCGAATAGCAACACTGGCTCTCGGATCCGGGTTCCAACAATCACCTTCGTTAGCTGAAAACCAATAACAGTAGCTTCATCTCACTGCCATCAATCGGCATCTCTGACATCACCATCACACCGTAACTAAACCATCTCCACCAAATTCCATCTTCATTGTCATCCCATAACACCATCAATTCTCGGGCCGCCAAAGAAATCAACCGTGTTCGATTATAGCCACACAAACTCTTGAACTCGTGGATCCCTTTCTTCTAATTCCTTCATCACAAACTCAAGCAAACCCCACCATCATCAACATCTGCTCGACCACAGATTCATCTCCCGAGCTTCACAACAGTGCAACCAAAACCCCGTAGCTCATTCAACCCCATTTGCATTTCATTAGCAATAACACCTCTTCTCAGCCTTCGATCCACAAAAGAACCTCTTTAGATTTCTAGGACAAACAATAACAAATAATGGTCGCTTCTCTATCTCGATTCATATAACATCGAACCCTAATTTCGGGTTTCGAGTTCATCATTAATGGCAGCGACCATGGTGCTTGTTCTTTCTCGTTTGATTTTCTTTCAAATGATTGAGAAATCTCAATTTAGGTTTGCATGACCAAATTCAATTCGGTGAAAACTAATTGAACCGAATTTTCGAGTTTGGGTTTGGGTTATGAAAAGTCAGGCATGATTGGCATCGGTGTGGGTGTGGGTCTATGGGTTTATGCATCCATGGACATAACCCATCCATTTTACCGGTGAGCAATAGACTACATTTCCGGGATAAGGGCTACAGGTGTTAATAACACCCACTTGAGTGATAAGGGTACCACGAATGAGAGCCCCTTAACCACTCTGGGCTCCGGATAGTGTTTGCCCAGCAAATGACCTTTTTGCCCCTTTTTGCTCAAATAGAGTAATTTCTTCTTCTTTTCCTCCGTGCGACCCCAAAGTAGCTATAAAACTCAAAACAAGCGTAAAATACATAATTTACAAGAAAAATAGCAAAGAAAGCATAAACTCTTAGATAGTAAATACGGTGTATTCTACACCTATCAGTAATCCCATGGAATTATAAATTCCTGGAAACGGTGAATTCTGCAAACAAACACACCATTAGTGTATTCATCAAGGAGTTAATAAAGATACAAGATAACCCCTATAATATTCCACAGCCGCACTCCCCACAAAGATTTGGCAATTAAGAATTCTCTTCCATAAAATGTCATTCCCAAAGGAACAACAAGAGAGATCTTACTTTTACAAGATAAGAAGGATTTATTTGAAAACTTTGATACCCAACAGAACTTTCATCTACGTAGAAACAAATGCGGAATTGAAACAACACTACACTGAAGTTCTAAGCCTTGATTGCCCAAAAGATATAAATGAGTCCAGGGATAAAAGGCTAGAAACAACTAATGAACCAAAACAACACCAATAAATTATCGTAGGTGTTAAAACGTAGAAATATCTAAAGGTTTGGTGAGAATATCAGACAATTATTGTTCGGAAGGAACAAATTCCATATTGATAATACCATTTTTGTAGAGATCTCTAATAAAATAATATCTTATGTCAATGTGCTTAGTTCTTGAGTGCTCAACAGGATTCTCAGTGATGCGAATCGCACTTGAGTTGTCACAAAATATCTTCATTATACCAGTGTCAATTCCATAATCAGCAAGCATTTATTTCATCCATGGAAGTTGAGTACAACACGAACCTGCAACAATGTACTCTTCTTCGCACGTAGATAGGGATTGTGAATTCTGTTTCTTGCTATGCCATGCCACAAGATTCAACCCAACATAGTAAACTCCCCCTAAAGTACTCTTTCTGTCTTCAACACATCCTATCCAATCTGCATCTGAATAGGCAAGAAGATCGGTCATTAGTATCAAAAGTATAAGATAAACCATACCCGATAAGTGTGTTGGATATATCGAATGATCCTCTTTGAAGCTGCAAGATGAGATTCCTTTGGATTAGCCTGAAATCTAGCACAACAACCAACACTAAAAGCAATATCTCGTGTCTAGTAGCTGTAAGATATAAAAGGCTTCCAATGATGGATCGATAAAGTTGTTGATACACATTCACTCCTTTATCATCTCGATGTAGTTTACCAGTGGTGGGCATAGGCGTCAGTTTTGGAGTTGACTTATCTAGACCGAACCTTGTCACAAGGTCCTTAGCATATTTTTCTTGAGATAAGTAAATTCCATCCTTATGTTGTTGAATCTGTAATCCTAAAAAGAATTTTAATTCACCAACATTGCTCATTTCAAACTCCTTACAAAGAGAGACTTGAAAATCTTTTGCAAGTTTCTCAAAAGTTGATCCATAGATGATATCATCTACATAAACTTGAGCAATGGCAATATCTTTCCCACTCCATTTGGTAAACAATGTTTTATCACCTCCACCTCTCGAAAAACCTTTCCTAAGAAGAGAAGTAGTTAGTTTTTCAACAGGCATGAGGCGCTTGTTTTAACCCATATAATGTCTTTTTGAGCTTGAGGACATGATCAGGGAAATCAGTATTTTCAAATCCCTTAGGTTGACCAACATAGACTTGTTCCTTTAAATTTCCGTTTAGGAACGCGGATTTTATGTCCATTTGAAACGACTTTAACTTTAAGAAAACAAGCATGAGCTAATAACAACCGAATAGACTCAAGGAGCGCCACAGAGCAAAGGTTTCGTCAAAATCGATACCTTCAATATGAGAGTATCCCCGAGCGACAAGTCGGCTTTGTTTCGACAATGGTGCCAAATTCATCAGAATTGTTTTTAAATATCCATTTGGTACCAACAATATTGATATTGAAGGACAAGGTACGAGCTCCCATACATCTTGTCTTTGAAATTGATTTAACTCTTCATGTATTGCATTCACCCAAAATGGATCACTAAGAGCTTCATCAATATTTCTGGTTCTTGCGATAGATAACAACCAAAATTGCAAATATTTTGAAGTTGTCCTCTTGTTTTAGTCAGAAATCTTTTCCTCCAATAATACTGTTAGAATCATGATTCCTTTGAACCTAGAGGTGTCGTGGAGGAGCACGTTCTTGTTCAACGGGAATAACCTGATCAGAGCTCTTCTCCTCATCACTAGAAATATCAGGATCAACAATAGTTGAAACAACTTCAACTAATTCTGGGATTTCCTTAGCTTTATCAATTGTCTCCGTTGGAGGCAATTCAGCAGGAGGGTTATCATGACGAAAATTGCTTATATCATCAATAATAACATTCGCAGATTCCATCATGACTTGGGTTCTGAGATTAAATACTCGAAAATCGCGACTATCAGATGCGTAGCCAAGAAAGATACCTTCATCGCTTTTGGTATCGAATTCCCTTTGTTCTCGATCTTTCAGGATGTAGCACTTACTTCCAAACACTCTGAGATAGTTTAAGTTGGGTTTCCTACCGTACCACAAATCATAAGGAGTATTCAGGGTTTTTGACCGTAGGTATACACAGTTGATCAAATAACATGCCAGAAATGACCTCTCCCCAAAACTTTAACGTAGGTTTTTTATGGAGCATTACCCTGGCCATTTCCTGAATGTTCTTATTCTCCCTTTCTGCAACTCCATTAGCTTGAGGAGTAATGGGTGGTGATTATTGTTGAATAATCCTCAGCTTTTCACAAAATTCAAACACCTTAGTGTCTTTGAATTCGGTTCCAAGGTCGCTTCTAATTTTCTTTAGCTTGCGACCTTGTTCATTCTGCATTCTATTAACAATAATCTTGAATTCACCAAGGGTTTCATTCTTATGAGATAAAAATGCCACCCATGTGAATCTGGTGTAATCATATACCATAACTAAAGAATACTTCTTCCCAGCAACCGTAGGTGGTTGAATATGACCGAAGAGATCCATATGAATTAAATCAAGTGGGGCTTTAGTGAGAATATCTCGAGATGATTTATGTGGAACTTTCATTTGTTTACCCTTTTGACAGGCACCACAGACACCATCAATCTTAGCATTGATTTTGGGAACACCTCTAACAAGTTCTTTGTTGATGATCTTAGTTAGAAGGCGATAATTGATGTGACCAAAAAGCTCATGCCAAAGATGTGTAGATTCCACCTTAGTCAAATTGCAACAATTGCTAAAAAACCGAGTATCAAGAAGATAATGATTATTTTTACCACGAGTTCCTCGAAACCTTACTTTTCCAGATTTGTCCACAATGTCACATCCATTTGCATTGAAGACAACTTTGTGACCTTTATCACAAATTTGACTAACAGAAAGAAGATTAGCAGTCATACCTTTAATGTATACTACATCATGGATTTCAGGAACGCCAGGAAGTTTGATCGTCCCATTCTTGCTTATGTAGCAACAACTCCCATCTCCGAATGTTACAAGACCTCCTTCAAAGTCGCTTGAATTCACAAACCACGAAAGATCTCCAAGTCATATGCTCAGCTACATCCACTATCAAGAAACCATTGAAAAGGTGATGTTGATTTTAGAACAAAAGCTCCCATACTAACACTACTAACCCATTTGGGATTTCTTGTTAGATTTGTACACCTTTTAGAGAAGTAAACAATTGTTCAAACTTTCTTGTGAAGATTACTAGAAACCTTTAAACTTTTCTTGAAAGATTTACACGTATGTTGAAAATGATTATGAGAATCCTGAGAACATACATGGACCAACATCTTTAGACTCTTCTGAGAAGTTCTGAGTCACATCAGGTTTCACAAATCCTAAACCTCGCTTATCTCATGACTTCTGACACTTATTTAGGGAAGAAATAAATGAGTTATTCAAATCCATTGAAGATACTTTGTGAGAATTCAAATCCTTATACTTTTCAATTTCTCGCAACAAGATTAGAATTGATGGGATTTTCTCATCTAACTTCTTCCGAGAATAACTATCTCTTCGTAACATTCTCTAAGATTAGAGTTAAATTCTGGGTGAAGCGTTTATAGATACTTTACTATCCATAGAGTCAGATTGCTACAAACTTATGAGGTCTTAAACGTGTTTGCCTTCTCGATACCAATTTAAAAGGCGTAGGTATAACAACCTCACCCAATATTTCTTTTAGGCAACTGTATGGACAAACTCCAATATGCTTCTCGAGAGCACCAACTAATAAAGCGAGTTCAATCAAGAAATATATCCAAGAGTTATATCTCTGTTTCACAATGTAATCAAAGAAATCAAACAAGATAGAAATCCACAAGTCTCGATTATTATGTGAAACAACTTGAACGATACCAAAGACCAATGTTCAAGTGTCAATCAATTTATATCAACAAACCAAAGGTTGGATTATCGAATTGATTGAAATACCACAACATGTGATATTTCATTATATAAACAAATATAATGCGGAAAACAAATAACACAGACACCAGAAATTTTGTTAACGAGGAAACCGCAAATGCAGAAAAACCCTGGGACCTAGTCCAGATTGAACATCACATTGTATTAAGCCGCTACAGACACTAGCCTACTCCAAGTTAACTTCAGACTGGAATGTAGTTGAGCCCTAACCAATATCACACTGATCAAGGTACAGTTGCGTTCCTTACACCTCTAAAACCATGTCGGATTCTGCGCACTTAATTCCCTAAGCTGATTTCACCCACAACTAAGAGTTGCTACGACCCAAAGTCAAAGACTTGATTAACAAATCAGATCACCTGAGAAAAGTCTATTGAATGATAAACTGTCTCCCACCAGATATACCCTGAGTTGTGTTAGGTATTTTGATAAATCAAGGTGAACAGAACCAAATGATAAACCAGACTTATATTCCCGAAAAACATCCTAGTAATATCAATCACCTCACAATAATCTTAATCGAACAAGATGTTAGAGCACTGATCGGTCGAACTCGCATGCGTTTCTATCTCAAGCATGTTTTTCAATATTAGTGATCAAAACTATATGTCTTGATTTCTAGTTTACTTATGACTAAGTCTCGGTCTAGGATAGTTAAGTGTAGTTGAGCTTCGGACTCCATGGCGATCATCTTACGAAAACGAAGAACTACTCGAGGAACAAGTGGAACTTCATCCGACAAAAAGGTATGTGGAGACTTGAACTTATCTGTCACTCAAAATTATATTCTATCTCCTACTCTTGAGACAATAGTCGATAAGTATGATAGCTTTCATACATAGACATTTGCTATTTCGAGCCGAGTTTACTCACCTATCTTTTTCTCTAAATATGTGTTGGTGAGCCGCTTTAACCATTTTCATATTTACCCGTGACGAAAGTCATGATAACGTTTCAATCTTTAAAATAGCTTTGATGACGATAGTCGTCAATAACTTGATTGTTATAACATTATAGAAGAATGTTTCAATGATTGAAATGTAGATTTGAGATTACCATCTATGGATATAAGCATATATAGTGTGTTCGCACACTAGTGTATAAATCCATGTACCGGAAAACCAAGTGTGTGCATATGTGTGCATACGGTATTGGTGAAGGAGACGAGGTTGGGTACGCGTCTTGGGCGGAACTTTTCCTCCGGAAAATACTACCGAGTTTGGAGTTTACGAACTCATAAACCAATCACCGTAGGTACGCATCTCGCGGAACTTTTCTACCCGAAAATTTTGCCGAGTTTGGAAACCAAAGCCAACTCAAATCCCGTGAGTCGAGGGTACGCATACCCGTACACATACCCAAGTGGTTATTTCTCAAATCGGTAGTTCATGATCTTAAAACAATAAATTATAAGGAATGCAATCTTTGCAAACCATGGCTATATTGTTCATGAATTGATTCAAGTGGATCAAACCGATTTTGTTTCAATTGTGTCTATGAATAAAGACCTAAGCAATTGAACAACTCTTGAACTAGTTCTTATGAGTCATTTGAACTAGTTATGAGAAAGATGAATACGGTTAATATAAAAGTGCTCATATGGCTAACCATTGGTTAACTATTTGTGAACTAACTAAGTGTACACATTTAGGTACAGTTACTCAAACCTAAATGAATACATTTCATTTGTGTGTGACAAGCTAAGTTTCGATATAACGGTTGAAAGATATTAGCTTGGTTGAATCGGAGTTTTTCATCTAACGGTGAATATTGAATGCTTTTTACCAAGGTAACTTAGATTGCAAACTCGATTTGAAAACTATATAAGGGGAACTCTAGCAACTAGAAAAACTAAACCCACACCTCCCGTGTGATACTAGTTGGTTTTGCTAGAGTCGATTCTCCTTTAACTTTATGTTTCTTCTTAGGACCTTGTAGGTTAACATCGAAAGACTTCATTGGGATTGTGAAGCCAAAGAAACTACTTCTCTTGTAGTTGAGCGATCGATCTTGCCATTTTCTATCGCATGCGAGTTCAATTGAATAATTGACTTGAGATTATATCTCCGATAGTACAAGATAAAAAGAAATCACAAACATCTTCGTCTCATCGTTTGTGATTCCACAATATCTAGTTTCGCTACCATATGATTTAGATTATTGTGAGGTGATTGATAATACTAGGATATTCTTTTCGGGAATATAAGTCTGGGTTATCAATTAGTTCTGCCATTCACCTTGATTTATCAAAAGACGGGGAACCAAAACTCATATGTTTATCTTGTGGGAGACAGATTTATCTATTATCGTAGACTTTTCTATGTGATACTGATTTGTTTGTGAAGTCTTGACTTTGGGTCATAGCAACTCTTAGTTGTGGGTGAGATCGGCTAAGGGAATCAAGTGTGTAGTATCCTGCTGGGATCGGAGACGAAGGAGCGCAACTGTACCTTGAATCGGTGTGAGATTGATTAGGGTTCAAATACAATCCAGCACGAAGTTAGTTTGTAGTAGGCTAAGTATATAGCAGCTTAATATCTGATGGTGTTCAACTGGGACTAGGTCCCGGGTTTTCCGCATTTGCGGTTTCCTCGTTAACAAAACTTCCGTGTATGTGTTATTTCTATTCCGCATTATATTTCGTTATATAATTGAAATATCACAGGTTGTGCGTTAAGATCAATCAATTAGAATATCCAACCTTTGGTTGTTGATTTACATTGATTGACACTTGGATATTGGTGTTTGGTACCATCCAAGTTTATCTCTCTAGTATTTGATAAAGACGCGAAGATTTCCATTTGCTTGAGTAAAAATCAAATCGAGAGATAGAGATATTAACTTCTTGATATACTAATTATTAAGATTGAGTCTGACTGTCTAGTTGATTCTCTTAAAAGTATATTAGAGTTAGTCCATACAGATTGCTAATCGAAATATTGGGTGAGGTTGTTGTACCCCCGCTTTTTCAATTGATATCAGAGCAGGCAAACACGTTAAACCTTATAAGTTTGTGTTTGTCTGATCCTCAAAAGTCTATCCCTATGGGAAATTACTTTGGGAGATTTGATCATGGCATCTGTGGCCTTTTACGTAACTCCTTGAAGACTATTCAAATATTATTACTCAGAGACCTATGGTTTCACTTAATAATCTTGTATCATCTAGTATACCGTGTCTAGATGATGAAAAACAGATCTAAGAGAAAAATTAAAACCCCTAAGAAGAATTTTAGGAGGAAACATGATCAACGCGCACAAGTATGGACCCTCACAAGAATTACTCTTAATCTCTTTGAGGAATACTACCAAACCGGATCAATTGACAAGGATCTTTTAGAGCGTTTGAAAAATGTTTTGAAATTCTTAGAAAGGCTTAATTCCATTGAGAATTTGAATCATTCTGGTAAAAACCTTGATTGGCCAAATCATGATCCCATGATGTACAAACTATTCAACCGACTACTCATATGGGGTTGATAAAAAAGATTTCCTATGAGGTTGGTAAAGGAATCATCTATCAGAAAAAGTCAAATCCATGTCGTAAGAAAAGAATCTTAAAGAATTCTGAGTTTTATTATTATGATCATGCTCATAATTCTGATCACAAATGTCAATCGAAAAATTGCATGAGAAATCGTCGCACCTTCCACCACCCGAGTTCGAATGGCTATACCCCATTTGTATATAACTTGAAATGGGGCAAGTAATTATTTTATTTGTGTTTATGTAATCTTTTCTTCAAAAGCTTTTCAAAGGATATTGTAGGTATTTATTTTTTTTGGGTATTTTCTCCCGAATGATACCTCAAAATCCTACATTCCTTATGTGGGTCGCGGTTCGTGGAACGGGGTCCAAGCCCAACCGAGGTATAAAAGGAGTTAGATGCACGCTTACCTTCCTTCCTCTCTCATCGGTCCGCGTACGTGTGAACCATTATAGGGTTCATGAGTTTTCTCCATTGAAGCTTCATGGAGAACTTTTTGTAAATGGATTTCTCAAGATATATATCAAGTAATCTCTTGCCCACTCCTTATTTCCTTCTAGAATCATGAAGAATGTTAAAGGTTCAAAAGTTTTTAAATAACCTAGGTTCTTCATCCTCTTCAATTGATCTTCCTATTGAACAATATTCTATTAGGATTAGATTTGTGGATGAATCTTGTAGCAAAGTATTTGAAAAGATTTCTCTCTTGGGTTTATTTTAGAAAAGAAATAGATAATACAAGTGGGCATAAGGAGGATTTATCTTGTTTTGAAAAGTTCAAGCTTGGAAACATCTTTGATGGCCTTGGTGAAGGTTATGATACTCTTACTAGAATCTTACGTACCAACATCCATGATGTTGTTCTTGAGGACATGGAATTCAAGACCATGGTTAATAGGAAAGAATTCCGGTGAATAGAGAGAATTAATTTCAAAGATTACCAAAATCCTTTGAGCAATTTTCGTCTTCCTAGACCATGCGATGAAAGACTCACATGAAATCATTTCAAAAGGTCTTTGTGGTAAAAGTGTTGTGTAGAATGGAGGAAAAATTTATTACTAATCAATTAGATTTTCCTCTAAAGTCATTTAGAAAATTGGGATATCTCTAACCTTTGTCCTTCCACGGTTGAGAACTCTCGTTGGAGTCGTGAGTTTGGAATTGGTATATTACCTTGTGAAGGAAACCAAAGGTCTTGACATTTGTGGATTCATTATTTTTCAAATGTTAGACATGACTTCCATTGACAAGAAGTTCGGCTATCCATGCTTGATTGAGCGTATTTGTCGCAACTTCTCCATTGAACCCATTGGGAACTCCATTGGAACCCCCAAGCTTGTTCGGCCATGTACCTTCAATCGAATGAAAAAATATGCTTGCAAGAGACAAAGGCATGACACGACTAATGGCTCGAGTGATCCTTCTACGAAGCTTCTTCTCCAAATTTACAAAGGTGTTTGTAAATTAAACTCCAAAGTAAGTCGTGTTCAAGAACAGTTACTTGTGATTGCTACCAAGTACCCCGATATTAAAGAAGACATGGACAAAGTTCGTTCCACCTTCATGGTCTCCGAAGATGAAGATGATGAGTAGTTTCTCGTGCCTCTTTATTTTGGTATTAAATTTTTTTTTTTTTTGAATTTTTATATCTAGGAAACTTTTTAAAAGAATTTTATTCTTGTTTTTGTTTAATAAGGATAACTAGGGTTTGGAATAGCCATTATTGTGAGTACACATAGCTATGTCAAACGTTTTCATCTTCATGTTTTTAGGTTTATTTGTTTAAATTCTAAAAAGTTTGTTTGGAAGATGATTTTTGCAGAGTATTAATATTTATGGTTTTATATATTGCAATATGTTATGGGATATGTGTGTTTGCGTCCGTGAACTATTATTGTCCCATACGTTTTCCAAAAGTTATCTCGGTTAGATGTCGATATGCATGTATTGATACAAGATCGATGAACTTGTGACAAACAAAAGTTAAGCTATTATGTCAATTTATTGAAGGAAGATAGGTTAAAATCTTTTGTTTACAAGGATTATGTCTGTTGAATGTCATTGTGTAAATGGTGATGGAAAATAGAATGAATCCTTGTATATTCCGCAGTATTGATCTTCTCTGATCCATATTTTATGTATATACTGTGCGGCTCCATAAGTCTTCTTGTGTGAGCATTTCCAACTAGACTAATCATAGATTCATTTTTGGTTATTTTGGTTGTGTATTCGATTAATTAATCATGGGTTCTCTTGTGGTAAGTTTAAATTAAGAATTTTGGATACAAAATCATTTTGTGGTTTTTGGTGTCCAAAGAAATCCTTCTTTTCTTGTAAAAGTAAGGTCGCTCTTGTTGTTATTTCGGGAATGACATCAAATGGGGGAGATTTCTTTTGAACTTGTGCTTAATTGCCATATCTTTGTGGGGAGTGCGTCATGGAATATTTGAGGAGTTATCTTGTTTTTTATAAACTCCGTGATGAATGCATTTAGCTTCGGCTTTATGATTGCATCTAAACAAAGTTGATATGTACTTTTCTTTGGTCTTGAAGTGTCTCCATAGAAATTTCATTAGGATCCCTTTTTCGTACCTTTGCCAATTTTATTGACAAAAAGGGGAGAATTAATATGTAGTTCACACTACAAATACATATGGTTTTAGGATCATTATGTAAGGGGAGTGGTTTTCGTGTTGAGACGAAGTATTGACTAAGGTGGAGTGATACATATCACCATAGTTTTGTTGTCGAAGTTGTGATATGAGAACTTTGATGTTTGTGTAATAATACTATGACACTTTGTATAACAATGATCGAGAGCTTTTGTTTTCTCATTGTTATGGTTACGGGACTTCAACAACTATGATGCTAAATTGAACATCTATGGAATCATGGGAGTACTTGGAAAAAGACGAAGTTTTCGATTAATGTTGAAGCACCGAGGAGATCAAGCATGTGGACGAGAAGCTACAAAGATTTATCTATTTTGTAATCCATATGTATTGATAGTTTTGTCACTAAAATTGACAAAGGGGAGATTGTTAGAACCTTTGCAAGTCGAACTCGCATGCGTTGCTATCTCAAGCATGTTTGTCAATATTAGTGATCAAAACTATATGTCTTGATTTCTAGTTTACTTATGACTAAGTCTCGGCCTAGAATAGTTAAGTCTAGTTGAGCTCCGGACTCCATGGCGATCATCTTACGAAGACGAAGAACTACTCGAGGAACAAGGGAACTTCATCCGTAAAAAGGAATGTGGAGACTTGAACTTATTTGTCACTCAAAAGTCTATTATATCTCATACTCTTGAGACAATAGTCGTATAAGTATGATAGTTTTCATACATACACATTTGCTATTTCGAGCGAGGTTACTGTCCTATCGTTTTCTCGAAATATGTGTTGGTGAGCTTTCACTTTAACCATTTTCATTTACCCATGATGAACGTCATGATGACGTTTAATCTTGAAAATAGCTTTGATGACTATAGTCGTGAATAACGATTGTTATAACATTATAGAAGAATGTTTCAATGATTGAAATGTAGAGTTGAGATTACCATCTATGGATATAAGCATATATAGTGTGTTCGCACATTAGTGTATAAATCCATGTCACAGGAAACCAAGTGCGTGCATATGTGTGCATACGGTATTGGTGAAGGAGACAAGGTTGGAGTACGCGTGCGGCGGAACTTTTTCCTCCAGGAAAATTCTTCCGAGTTTGGAGTTTACGAACTCATAAACCAGTCACCTTAGGTGCAGCGAGACGACACTAGCGGAACTTTTCTACCCGAAAAATTCTACCGAGTTTGGAAACCAAAGCCAACTCAAATCGGGTAGCTAATGTACGACACCCGTGACAGCGTACCCCAAGCTGGTTATTTCTCAAATCGGTAGTTCATGAGCTTAAAACAATAAATTATAAGGAATGTAATCTTTGCAAACCGTGGCTTTATTGTTCATGAATTGATTCAAGTGGATAAAACCGATTTTGTTTCAATTGTGTCTATGAATAAAGAACTAAGTAATTGAACAACTCTTGAACTAGTTCTTATGAGTCATTTGAACTAGTTATGAGAAAGATGAATATGGTTAATACAAAAGTGCTCATATGGGTAACCATTGGTTAACTATTTGTGAACCAACTAAGTGTACACGTTTAGGTACGATTACTCAAACCTAAATGAATACATTTCATTTGTGTGTGACAATCTAAGTTTCGATCTAATGGTTGAAAGATATTAGCTTGGTTGAATCGGTTTTTCATCTAACTATGAATATTGAATGCTTTGTTACCAAGGTAACTTAGATTGCAAACCCCGATTTGAAAACTATATAAGGGAACTCTAATAACTAGAAAAACTAATCCCCACACCTCATGTGTGATACTATTTGGTTTTGCTAGAGTCGATTCTCCTTTAACCTTAGGTTTCTTCTCGAGACCCCAGAAGGTTAACGATTTGAAATACTTCATTGGGATTGTAAAGCCGCATTTAAACTACTTCTCTTATAGTTGAGCGATCGATCTTTCCATTTTCTATCGTACTAGTTCAATTGAATAATTGACTTGAGATTATATCTCCCGATAGGGCAAGATAAATCACAAACATCTTCGTCTCAACGTTTGTGATTCCACAATATCTAGTTTGTTACCATACGATTTAGATTATTATGAGGTGATTGATAATACTAGGTTTGTTCTTGGGAATATAAGTCCGGGTTATCAATAAGTTCCTGTTCACCTTGATTTATCAAAAGACGGAACAAAAACTCATAGGTTTATCTGCGGGAGACAGATTTATCTATTATCGTAGACTTTTCTATGTGATACAAATTTGTTTATTGAAGTCTTCGATTTTGATCGTAGCAACTCTTAGTTGTGGGTGAGATCAGCTAAGGAATCAAGTGTGTAGTATCTGCTTTGGGGATCAGAGGCGTAAGGAGCGCAAGCGTACCTTGAATCAGTGTGAAATTGATTTGGGTTCAACTTCATCTGCCAAAGTTAGTTTGTAGTAGGCTAGTGTCCGTAGCGGCTTAATACAGTCAGGGTGTTCAATCTGGACTAGGTCCGGGGTTTTTCGCATTTCGCGGTTTCTTAGATTAACAAAACTTCTGGTGTCTGTGTTATTTTTATTCCGCATTATATTTCATTATATAATTGAAATATCACAAAGTTGTGTTGTTAAGATCAATCAATTAGAAGATCCAATCTTTGTTCGTTGATTTACATTGATTGTGTAGGATCCAAATATCGCAACAACGACACATCAACGAAAATCTCATCAACAACGATTGCAAGGACGTCGTAAAATAATTACATGAATGACATAATGGACGACAAAAGCGTAAACATGAGTAAAGTGTGGTAATTTAGCGAAATTAAAGATATTTGCGAAATTAACATTTACAAGCTCGCGAGATTACCGCAAGCCATATCCGAAATTAAAGGACAACTTAGCTGTCATCCACTATGTAAACACCTATATAAAGAGAAAGGTGAGAGAGAGAAAGGGGGACACATTTTTTTGGTAAGAGAGAGAGAGATATTTTTAGAGATAGATATTATTTTTCTTTATCATCTTCTTCCCCTAAAAACTAGACTTAGAGCTCAAATACTCATTAATGGAGTCCCAAATGTAGTACTTATGTAATTTCAATAATCATAGTGAAAAACCTTAACCCGTGGATGTAGATCACATTGATCGAACCCACGTAAATTCTTGTGTCTCCATTTATAATTTTAGGATTTTATCTTTATTTTCTTATCAAATAAGTTTAGATCTAGAAAATATTATCATAATATCACAAGGGGTGTGTTGTGGGATTTCCTAACAACTACATTTGGCGCTAGAAACCGGGACTGATGTTGATTAGATTCAAGAAAATAAAGAGAAGTTGTCAACTGTTAGGGGTGAATTAAAGAGAAAATTCGAGAAGGAAAAATTCGATCAGCAGACAACAAGTGATGTTAGAAGTTTGGTGAAATTAAATGAAAGAAAAATACAAAGTATAAAATGTACTCGTGAAAACGAAGTGGGAAGATATCGCAAAAGGAAATTGGTGAAATATTCACCAACAATTGATTCATGAAGACCAATTCTAACTCAATCTCTTTAATTTTTCTCTCAAGAATCCAGATCTTGTGATTTTAAAATGTTTTAGACAAGAAATTTAGAATATTGATTGTTATTCATCAAAATTTCATGAATGTTTTAAAACTCCGAAAACATTTGTTTACCAAAAACCAATCAACTAATTTTGAAAACGTTAAAATGTCGAAATTTTGATTTAATTTGATTTAATTTGTTAAAATGTTTCTATTGAGAACATCTATTCGCAATTAATTTCATGCAGTACGAAAATGAGGACAGAATAGTAGATCTAGGTTGCAATGAAGAAAAAGACCCAAAGGAATGTATGCAAGAGAAGTGATGTTACTCACGGAGAAGTATACAAGATGAAATTCAAAGGACAAGCCTATCAACAGCAGCAGAGAGTACTTGAGAACAAGAAAATGTCGAAAAATCCCAATATGGGACGAATATAAATACAAGGAGGTAGCAACGTAAAAAAAAAATGCTCACTATGAAACCAAACAATGGTTAGACAAGTCTGCAGGGAGAGAACGACTTTGATTGAAAAGAAGAAGGAATAGTACACAGTAGTAAAGATTTTGTGAATAGTTTTATGACATAAAACTAGGGGAAGAAGTTCTGTGAAGTAATGGTTCATAGTATATTAATTCACTTCGTGAGGGGCACTAACATTTCTCTACGCAGACATTTTCTTTGCAAACATTTTGATCACCTGCGAAGTAAGCTCTAATAATTCCATTCGTCCCTAACTCCAAGGAAGATAGCAACTCTAACAAAGACAAATGATGAGAGGGAACCTCAGTTTTCGAAGAAGATATCAGCTAGAAAACAACACATTCACTAAGAGAAAAGAAAGAATCAACGGACCTCAGCTGCAAAGAACCATTGATAAAAGTTAGTGGAGAACTTCATCAGGTAATATGAAACTCGCAGAAGCTCTCGCAGGTGAAGGAAAATATATTGTTATAACATGAAGAGGTCGTTGTCAACATGAAGAGTTCTCAACAAACCTAAGGGAAGGTGAATACCACACAGGTTTACAGTACAACTTCCGTTCTTGAAATCTTGCACATCTCTCAGCCGGCAAGCCGAATGAATAAAGGAGGGGAAATTTGGTTCTCTTAGTAAGAGATATCAAGGACAAAGGAAGAAAAATTTTGCGAAGTTATTGCGGATCAACGAACTTCAGCGTCACAGAAGAAGATAGTAAGCTTTGGGGCCATTAATCTACACAGCCAAATCATCGGGAAAAGATATACAAAGCGAAGAGGGAACCCAAGGAGACTTTGTGTAACTCAAGACCACCAACAACACGAGTAGCGGCGAATGAATAAAAGGAATTTTACGTCTATCATCACCAATTAACTCTCTCATGACTACATTGATTATCATCGCCAAAAACCAACATAACGAAGCAATAGATCACTTGCTAACACGGTCGGCTTGTCGGGAATACGAGTATAACAAAGCAATAGATCACTTCGCTAGGACCTCATAAGTAAGTAATGCGAATCCACAACCCGACAAGACACGATCGTAAATCATTGCTATCTGCGAAGAAGGAATGAGTTTCTCGTAGCATTGATGAAAGTTCCAATGAGGGTTAGTTAAGGAAGAAGAGAGACGAAGTATATATTTTCTCAACAGTTCAGCGAAAGCAAGCTGTTATTATTGCCAACAAAGTAACATGGTTCAAGGAAAATTAATTCAAGCTTAAGTCATCACCAAGAACCAACTTCATCATTAACATCAACAACTAGAATACCACCCACCTTACGATAATACAAGCCGGAAGGGGATGTATTATTACTCTACTTTTTCTAATTACTAAAAATTATACACTAGGAACATTTGAACAACCATATTAAAAATTACGGCCTGTTGTGATCTCTTTTAATCGTTAAACACTTGAATTCTAAGTCACGGGTACACAAACGATGTTGAAGCATTAAACTCTGAAAGGCAAAGGATCGAACTTGAGAGAGGGATCCATACGAATCTTTTTGAGGACCACAATCAGGAATAACCACAATTCGATGAAACTCTTACTATCAACAAATGAAGGAATGGATGAGCAAGCAATGAAAAAGCCTCAATAGGATAAAGGATAAATTCACCGAATACTTCATTAATCGAGAGAGAATAATCACAAGGGCCTATGAAGTTCAACGTCGAAAGTAGAGAAACTCTTTCCGGCTTCGTGAAGGAATCAACGTCAATTAATAAAAGAGAGCACCGCGAACATAAGTTGTCTTGAGAGGAGCCCCGTGAGTTAATGAACTTCATAAAATGTAATATTACACTTGCGAAGAAAATTTACAACAAACCAAAACCAAAAAATAATCTGGTCATATACGTGAAGAATACCAAGAGAAAAGAAATGAGAAGCTGATGTATTACGAGAAGAAGAAAAGCAAATAAAGGCGAATAGAACAAAGATAATTTCAAAATATCGCAGATAATAATGTTACTTCATCACACGGAAAACAATCCAACTTAATAGCACCATCAACGAAAGTAGAAGTTTTTAAATTTACTTCACCTAGGGCAATAATCTAGAGGATCTCATGACCATCAATGCAAACAAAAGAATGAAGTACAAGCAAAGAATACACATATGACGATTCCAAATAAGAACCGAGCACCGCAAACAATTAACAAGGATGATCACTAGGAAAGAAAAGAAGGAAAAGAACTCCCTAGAAATTTTGTCAAAAGAATAATTCAAAATCTAATCTCATGAAGCATGTCAAGAAGAAAGAAAGAAGAAAGGCAAAAGGAAGAGTATACAAGGACATTAAAATAATAATAATATTGATAGGGTGTAGAATACATCCTATTTATTATCTATTGTTTATGCTTTCTCCGCTATTTTTCTTGTAAATTATGTATTTTACGCTTGTTTTGAGTTTTATAGGTATTTTGGAGTCATGCGAAAAGAAAAGAAGAAGAAACCATCCAAAGTTGTGCTAAAGGGCGTAATTGTCATTTCACAAGCAAGTTATATATGGAGCCCGGACACGGTTAAGGGATAGACATTTTGTTTTGATGAAGAATTGTTAAAGGCACCTACAAAGTTACTAGGGGCACCATCCGGGGTGGCTCTTATTTGGGGTGCAAGCGATCGTCCCAATTTAAGGCCACTAGCTAGGTCAAGAAATCATTTCTTCCTCAATCATTCTACATAAAATGTAGAAGGAAAGCGGCGCTCTTTGTAATAAACTTCGAGAGATTGAAACCAAGAAGCAATTGGAAAATTGAGATGAATCCGTGGTAGTGGATCGAGTTAGTTGTCGTTCTAAAGCTGCTGCTGTTGAGAACCGAGATGGGTTAAGCGCTGTTGTCTCAAAGAGATCGAGATTCAATTGAAGGATGACGATTTGATGTTGCTGTTGAAGAAAGGGTTAATGGGTATGAGGTTGAGCTGTGAGGTGATTCAGATCCAGAGAAGAAATTGATGCTGTGTTGCAATCGATTCAGGGTTTTGTTAAGAGAAGAAGGGGATCTGTGGGTTTTGAAATCAGCACATGAGAAGAATCAAGATGGGTATGAACTGGAATTAAGCGTAATTGATAAATGAGAGATGGGTTCGAGATGGAGGGATGGTGGTGTTCATTAAATACGCAGAAAAGAATGTGGCAATGAATCAAATCAGAGAAGATGGGTTCAAGCGCATTGGTGGTGAGAAATGGGTTCAAAGTAATCGAGATCGAATGGGTTAGAGTATTAGCTCTGGTGAGAAGAAGGAAGTGAATTGGAGATGGATTCAGAATCCAAGCTCGATTCCTCGGATGCTATGGGACTATGAATCGGATGAATGAATAAACGAGATGGGTGGTGTCCGAGGTTCAAGAAATGGGTTTGTCGAGAGTTGAAGACACAGTGAAGCTTGAATTGGTAGATGTATGCTAGGATTTGAACAGGATGGAGTCAAGAGAGGCCTCGACTTTAGGAAAACACTGGGAAAATGTACTAAGACCCTTCTAGGTTTCTCGCATGACCAGGATAACTCGGCGATGTCCGATCCAGTGATCCAGCCAAAGAGTAAGACAAGTCAACCACCTAGGAGTCGACTCATGGTGATCAGTGTCTAACTTCCTCCTTTGTGATTGGTGACAGTTTGACCATTTTTACTTAGTCCTAACGAGGATGACGGAATATTCCGTCGAATAACCATTGGACGGCAACAGAATTCAGGTGGCCTAGTGACTTCTTTCCCAGTTAAGCCATAATACCAGTTTTTCTATAGCCAAATTCCAGAATTTCTCGTGGACTTCTCTCAGGTGTGAAGACTGGATTAGGAATTGGATGGAGAATTGGGCTCAAATTTGGAAAGAGAAGATGGAAGAAGAGAAAGACTTGAATTTGGAAATTGAATTGCTAAAGGAAAAGGATTCTATTCCTTGAATATATGGAGAATATGAAGCCTATAAACAGAGAAGTTTTCTACATCTTTACACACACAACACTTGTGTTTTTGCTTTCAATTCTTCTTCTTAATTATTTGTGTGAACTTGAAAATTCTTCTTTATTCTTTGTGTGAACATCCTTAACATGAGTAGCTAATTTTATTATTGATTGAGGATGAATTCCTAGTTCTTAACATATAATTTGAGTTTTGTCTTCAATTCTATCTTGAAGTTTCTCACATGATTATCGTTTGTTTTTACTAATAGGAATGTTTATACATTCATGGTTGATTGATAGGGGATAAGTAATCGTTAGGGGATAAAGCTAGTGAAAGTTAGGGGATAAGTAATCGTTTCTTGACTCTTTACATAAGTAGCAAACACGAGACCCATGGAGGATTCCGTGAGCAATTGTGTGAAAACAACGTTAGCAAGTAGACCTTGATCTAAGAGTCTAACTACTAATATTAACCTAATAAGTTCATAAATCTTAATGCGTTTATTTAAATTACAT